>ML777498.1:1793066-1808121 GCA_009831015.1 Picea engelmannii
TATTTATGATAAGGAAGTTTTTGCTGGGTTTTCTTCCCCTAGAGGGTTTCCCAGGATAAATGTTGTGTCTCTTGTGAATGTGTATTTCTCAGTGATCTTGTTCTTATTATGCTCTTATCTAATGAAATGCAAAAAACTATAATAATGGCATAAACATTAACAGACCCCCCTTACCTCTCATATATATAGGAGGAGGAGAGAGTTTGTCTCATTCATCATCATCATACTCTTCTCTTTGTACTTGTTTTTTTGGAGGGATTTGCTAGGGTTCATGAATTCATGAGGAAACCCTAGGAAAAGCTATGAATTCATGAATTCTTGGTTTGAAGTTTGTTCTTGTGACTAGGGTTTACTCTTGTGAAGGAGTCGTTGAAGATTATTAGTCATATATCTTTGTAGTCATATTCATATTCAGCGATGTAACCTTGGAGAAGAGTGTGCACTACTCTCTCTCTCTCTCTCTCTCTCTCTCTCTCTCTCTCTCTCTCTCTCTCTCTTGTACTTGGATCTCTTTCTCGTGTGCACGATCTTCACTTGTACTTGATCTCTCTCTCGCGTGCACAATCTTCACTTGTACTTGATCTCTCTCTCTCTTGGAGTTGCTAGGGTTTCTTGGGTCTTCTTGGAGTATCTTGGAGATCTTGGGTTAGGGTTTTGTCCCTTGGAGGTTTGAGATTAGGGTTTTGTGATAAATCCCCTAGGGTATCTTTGGTGGAGAAGAAGAACAAAAGAAGACGTCTTACCTTGGAGGATTTGCTGGAGTGAATCTTGCATGTTGTAGCTCCTTGGTTGAGTCAAGGCTTTCTTGTTTTCGATAGCTAGGGTTTTGGAGAGCTAGTGGACTTGTTCTAGCCTTGAGAGAAGGCTATGGTACGTACTTGTACTTCATTTTGAGCATATTAATGAAGTCTTCAGCTATCCAAAACTTGTGCAATTTCCAGATTTGATTTTCAGCCATATATGTTCTTTATGGATTGTTATCTACAGCTATATATGTCTTTGTTGAGTGATTTGACATTATCATTGAAGAATCTAAGATCTGTTTTGCAGCTGTTATACCTGCTGTTTTACTGCTGTTATAACGGCTGTAAAAATGAATTTTCAGATCTGGTTTATGTGGGATAAGTTGCCCTAGAGGGCTGAAACTCATCCAAGTTGTTTGGTATCATTTTCCTTGGATTGTCTGGAAGATTGGGCTGTTAGAAAGTGAAATATTGTACTCTTTCCATTGTTATTTAATACTCTATTTCATGACAGCCCTAAGGCTGAATTTCACAGGGTTAAGATCCAGGAAACCTCTAGTTAAAGAGGTGAGGTTTCTGTTTTGCATTAAACTTTGAAAAGTCTAAATAGGGCAGAAATTTCAACACTGCCAACATCATTTCCCTTCTCCTTTAGGGAAACAATATCTTCTGTGAGGTACTGGAATGTCTCTTTGTTATTTAAGTGATTCTGGGTATATAAATCCAACTTTTCTAGAGCAAAGTAGCATGCAGCAACAACTGCATTGTTTTCACTGTCCTGGAATTCTAGCCAAATGTGTTGTTTATGTTCATCTATTTTCTTTGGGGAAACGCCTTATGTACCAATCTTCTTCTTTGAAGCAGGTGATCCCCCCACCTCCTTTATGATTTCTAGATACCTGGTTTCCAACAATCCACTTTTTGAAACCAAGTATAACTTGGATCATGCAACCCTCATATTCGTGTGTTTCAACTAGAACAACCACAACCTGTCCCTTAGCTACCAACCCCATCCCATGTGCTCTTCTCCATGGGTATCCTCGACATATCCATATCACCATTTTAAGCCCAGTTGGAGTCACGGAAGTTTTGCCTCCCTAATTCTCAGCCGCCCTTCTAAAATCTTCGATCTTGGCCTTCCCATTCCACACTATTGCCCATCTACCTTGTTGTTTCACTTCCTTGACCTTTTTCCACTCAGTTCACCTCTCATCTTATTAGGGTGCAATAAGGTCTTGACAAATAAACCACTTTGTCCCTGTCAGTGTTCCCCTACCCAGAAGCATTTGGTTTCAATCTTGGGCAATCCACGGTACTATCTTCAAGAGGCAAACTCTACCTAGTTGTTCTAAGATCTTTCTCATTCTCCCCATTGATTTGAGTAACTCGAACTAGCCAATTTTGTCTCTAAGAAACCCTTGCGTTGTTACAATTGGGTCTATTGAATTTAATGCAGTTGCAAGAGCCATTCTCCCTGGAGGATGGCTTAAGACCCTAGTTGTGGACTAGGGCCCCCAGTACACTCCTGGGGTTCTTGGTCTGGGACCAAGCAGTTAGAGCCATGGCAAAAAACCCTTGTGAGGGCCCCCAGTAGACAACTGGGGTTCTTGGTCTGGGACCAAGCAGTAAAGACCCTTGAGAGGGCCCCCAGTAGATGACTGGGGTTCTTGGTCTGGGACCAAGCAGATTAAGTCCCTAGATATGTCTAAGGCCCCTGGATGTGTTCCAGGGTACCCATGCCTAAAGCATGGGTTGATCCTTGGTCTTGTACCTTGGTGGATAAGACCCCAGATATGTTTTGGGGCAACCTGGTCCTTGATCAGGTAGATCTTGGTGTAATACCAGGATTTGTTGGTGTGTGATGATTGATCCTCTTCCTCTCTTCCAGGATGGTCCACAGGACCTAGGAGAGATTTTGAAGATGGGCATGACCACATGAGGGATGTATCCCATATGCAGTGATGATATAGTTAATTGGTCACCTTGAGAATTATATGGACTTGTGTTGCCACTAAGTAAACCTCTCATAAACCCTCACCCTTGGTTTTTGAGCTTGAGTTTAATTGGGGTTTGTATTTTTGTTTTAGGGCTTAATATGAAAAATATTAACTAATGTTTAATTATAACATATTAAATTAATATTTATATTAATTAAATATGTTATTTTTAATTATATTTTTTATAGCCTAGTCCTAACCTAAAAGTATAAATATAAACCCTTCCCCCTTCACTCTCACTTACACTCACTCATTCTTCTCTACCCAGAGTGGTGGATTGCTCTATGAGTGCTGCGGCCTCCTTGTGACAGTATAGTGCAGCCTCCTTGTGACAGTATAGCTCGGCCTCCTTGTGACAGTACAGTTCAGCCTCTTCCTTGTTTTGCTGCCAGGTCCCTTCTATGATATTTGTGCTGCTGCTGTGTGTGTTGAGGGTGAATAAATCGTTGCTGGAAGTGTCCTTGCTGCCGCCCTCCTTGACTGTTGAAGCCATCCCTCTTCCTTATGGTGTCTCCTCCCTTGAGGCTACCTTTTGAGCAGATCTGGAGCCTGCTTAGGCCGCTCCCTACTACTGGGTAGTTAGGGTTTGATCTAGGACTGCCGTCCTAATCTGAAGCTTTCAAGCCTCCTATTCACTTGCTGYTACATCTCTTACTATTGCTGGCCAGATTAAGGGTTTGATTCCAGTTTTCCTTGTTGGGATTTTGGGTGTGTTTGTGTGAGGTCTTTCATGGTGGCATATCAGTCCTATTTTCTCTTGATAAGAGATCTAACCCTTGAGGTAGATCCATGACTCAAAGACTTGTCTGAGCATACTTCAGTGGCTTACTATCTCTCATATGTGTTATGTTCTACTTCATCATACAGAGGTAAGTTGCAGTTTTTTGTTCTATTACATTGCTTATTCTTAGATCTATTGTTTAGCAAGCTTTGATATTATTGTCTAGTTCAGATTCATTCAATGTGCATGCTCAGATATATATCTACGGTTCAGATCTGATTTAGAAATACATCTACAGTTCAGATCTAAGTGTGTTGTTCACTCAGAAATATTTTACAGTTTAGATCTATCTACTGTGCATGTTCTGAATTAATTTCTAGTCAAGATCTAAGTGTTTCTCAGAAATTGTTTATGGTTTAGATCTATTTACTGTACATGTTCAGAGTTAATTTCTAAGTTCAGATCTAACTACCTAGCATACTCAGAATATTTTTGGAGTTCAGATCTGTATAAGTTTAATGTGTTCATACTGATCTTGTCTACAGAAAAAATTGAAAAGTAAATTCTTGTTTTCTCTCCCTAATTCTAACAGGGTCTTACACCTCAGTCCCTTCTAGGATACCCGTTGACAATGACATTGGATGCCCTGTTTTGTCTTTCTTGTTCTTCATAAATTATGCTTTTTTGTCTTGTGTGGTGACTACTTTACTCGCCTCTATTCTTGGGCTAGTGCCTGCTATTTCTACCCATGATTTGGGGGTGTTAAGCTGTTCCTTTAGTTTGGTTTCTACCTCCTTGACCATGATCAACAGAGAGTTCATCTCACTAAAGAGTTCGTCATGTCAAACTTTCACCTCTTCTAAATGCGCTTTGTTTACTTGATTCTCTGCTCTCCAGTCCATTTGTAGTTGCTTGCATCTCGCATACTATTTCTATAGGAAGCAGACATCTCACATATTAATTATATAGGAATGCATCTATACTATGCAGTGCTTAACAACTAGCCTGCGCTACATTCAAATGCAATCCATATATAAATATCATGTATACGTAGCTTGCATGAGCTTGAAATATGCATAAGATTGGCAAGAATGTGTTTGCATCATACCACATAGTCAAGCAAGCACTGTGAATCAGGACAAAATCAAAGGCTCAAAGGAGGAAGCTGATGAAAATTGGACAGCAAATCGTGGGAAATTGCCAAGAAGAAATCTAAGAGAATGGACTAAAACAAGGAAAAAGGCAAGGGTACAAGTGCAGTTGAAGAATTATTAAACAAATATAGAAAGTTTTCAATGAGAAGTGTCAACTGAATGCTCAAGCTTCTCAACCTCTAAAGATCAAGATAATAGGCATTATGCTTCTATGAGAATATAAGAACCAAACCAACATGGGGTAAAGGTAACATATTTTCACGTAGTTAGAATTTCCAATAAAGGACTTTACTTTAATGTGCCATCATTTGTCTTTTCTAGTAGGCATTGGCATGTTGTAAAGCTTTCACGTGCCATCATTTGTCTTTTCTAGTAGGCATTGGCATGTTGTAAAGCTTTCACGTGCTTCTTGTCAAGTTCTTCCAATTGAAGGATACAAGAGGTTTGAACCTCATCTAGCAAAAGTAATCCCTGTGTAGATCTTATAGGTGGGGATCTCTAATTTTGCAGGAAGCACGACTTCCACACCATAGATGAGAGAAAGGGAGTGGCACCTACAACCATTGGAACAATAGTTTGCTGGTCCCATAATGTTGAAAGACTTTAAGATCCCAATCTGTATGAGGCTTGCTGTCTTTCACGAAACACTAAAAAGGGTCTTATTAAAGGGTTTAGCTTGGTCACTACCTTGGGGATAGTAAGAGGAGCAAGTTGTATGGATAATATAAAACTCCGAGCACAACTCTCGTATAGAAAGATCTCATGTTATCTGCAATGAACAACTCAAAGTTTAATGCAACTCGTTATGTTAAAATAAAATACCTTGTACATATTAGGTAACATTTTATTCAAGATAAATAAAAAAGATCGAGTCAAAGAAATAAAATCTGCAAATAATCTAACCAACAATAAAGAGAGAAATAATGATCTTTCCAATAGAGTAGTAGCATAATTTCTGTCTGTTTAATGTGTATACCACAATGATGATGAATTATTGTAGTACAATCATGGAGATCAAATGGTGTTGATGAGATCAAAGTCACATTGAGAAAATGATCGAACTGAAACTATTGGTTTCTATGACAGTGTAAAGGAATGGGCACATGTTGAACACCTAAGGTTTTCTAACAAAGACATGTTTATGACAATACTCAAGGCTTTCTAACAAAGAGGTGTTTATGACAATACTCCCTTAACATAACGTTTTCTAATGAGGCCATGTTTATGACAATAAACCCTAAATATGGCAAGACCATCTCTCACAGGTCACAAACTTGGCATTGTGGGCAAGCGTAATGCTAATTATATCCTCATTACAGAGTTTTGTGGACTTAAACAACATGCTCACTATGAATAAATAGATAGGAACGGAGGGAAACAAACCAATGAAAGCAAAGAAAAACTTGGGCAAATCCCTGACTCTATGGAGAAACATTGCAAGTGACCTTAAGCAAGATAAAATAAATTACAAAATCAAAGCAAAGAGAAACAAATTACAACTGTTGAATGCACTGAGATGGTTCAACAGTCAGTGAACAAAATAACTCATTACTAAAGACAGGACGTAAAATGAAATGTAAGAAACACCTATCATAAATCGAAAGTTCTGTCCTCTCCAATGGCCTGATAAAGTACTATAATATAATTACAATGTTTTCTATTTTAAACACAGCTTCTCATAGAAAGAGTGAAAACGATATCGAAAAACAGAAAGTAATTGTATTAATCGCCACTACTGAGCAGAATAGGTTGATAGGTCTCAAACATAAGAAAATTATAGTAGCAAATAAGGAATGCCTAGGGCATCTCCTCACTAAAGCAGAAATAAAGTAAGTAAATAATAAATATCGTGACTGATGACAGAAAGGAGGTAGATGCATAACCAATAAGTACCATGCAATAGAGTACAGACCTGACTGTGAAAATAGGCAAAACAAGCGACAGCACGAAAAAAAGAGAGCAGAGAGCTGAAATACATGAGCTGCCCTTAGTTTATGTCTGAGTTGAAGCATAATGATTTCTAACTAACAGGTTCGGCGAAGTACTAAATTCTCATCAGGATTTGAATGGTAAACCTCATGCGCATTAAAGGGATCCTCAAATATAGTGGATATCATGGAGAACCAATTTGTAGGGTGTTGGTGATGAAGTTTATCTCTAAGAAGCATACACAATAGATAAGATAAGGTAAGGTAATCTATTAATGTCCAACAAATGACCACAAAATGAAAAATAATGTTTGCTTGTTTGGCCAAAATTCAAAATTCAAGGAGATAATTGTTTCCAGCGGGTTGGCTAATCAATTTTCATAAAACGGCAATGCTGCCAACAGGGCCTTGGTTCACTGGCGAGGTCAACGCTAGAAAAATGAGAAAAGAAAAATACCTGTAAA
Source organism: Picea engelmannii (assembly GCA_009831015.1). Lineage (NCBI taxonomy): Eukaryota > Viridiplantae > Streptophyta > Pinopsida > Pinales > Pinaceae > Picea > Picea engelmannii. The sequence continues at coordinate 1,800,074 of ML777498.1, forward strand.
AGCTGGACAGCATAAGGAGACACACCGTCTGATACAAGAGCCACCATATCCCTGGTGGTGCCCGTGTCCCTGATGGATTTCCCAAGCACGCGGACTCCTAGTAGAAATTCATCTCCATAAAGAAGAGTCGCATACGCTTCCAACGTCTTCCGCGATCGCGGCACCTGGACCTTAACACCGCCATCGCCCAAACGGGCACTCTCGACTACAAACCCTAATCGCACCAAAATATACACTGCCGCCACGAGAAAACACCATAGATCCCTCGGCTTCATATTCGAAGCAAAATTCCCTGTTATCGAATGGCAGAGCCGTCAGAGCCCTCGATCGTAGTGTATGCGGCCCAAGATCCTTAAACACAAACAAAATTATAAATATGTGTCGGGGCCTTCTCGCAAAGGAAAAGGAACCTTCTTCACACTCGGATCAGTTCTGCCATCAAATAGACTCATCTTTGCTGTAGTTGAATAAGCTTTCCTAGCATTGATAATTTTGACCTGACGGGTGTAAAAACACAGACTTTATTTCCTAAACCAGTTAGCAATGTTAAGATTGACCTGCCGGGTGTAAAGACACTTTCCTTTATTCCTAAGCCTGACAGCATTGATAAGAACGACCTGTCGGGTGAAAATACACAGTCCTCTTCTGCGCTCCCGGGAGTAGAGGGTTTGCAAGTGGAGACTGGTAGAGTAGGCCTAGGATAATCCAGCTCTGATTTGCGACCGGAATCTATATCCGGTTGAGGGAATCTATATCCGGGTGTGGGGACGCCTTGTTAAAAGGGGCGATTTTAGGAGGGGTCTGGAAACAGATTTCTCACCCATTAAAGCGCAGAGAGAAGGAACGATCAGTCTTGCCTAATCTAGAGGTTGGAACTAGTCCTAGGGCACTTAGCGCTGAGAAAGCCCTTGCTAGGGTGAAAAGATGAGAGTGGCTTCCTTGAACGTGAGGGGAGCGGGGGCTCCTTAAAGTCATTAACCCTTAGGTTTTTAGAGAAAAATAAGCCAGATGTACTTTTTGTTCAGGAAACTATGGTAGGGGTAGTGAAAGCTAGGGAAGTCTTTGCCAAGCTTGTTCCTACTTGGTATTTTTGCGGAGTTGATTTTATTGGTCTCTCGAGGGGACTTTTATCAGCTTGGAACCCCTATAAGGCTAACTTTAGTGCGTATTTGACGTCGAGAGGGATTTCGCTGGAATGTGTTGTTAAAGACACTAGTATAAAGGTGAAGTTGATCAATTGTTATGGACCATATGCTGACAGAGTGGTTTTTTGGGAGGGTATAAAAAGGATCGGGATCCTAGATGAGGAAAATTTAATTTTTGGGGAGACCTTAATTTTACCGTCTCTAGTAGGGAAGTTTGGGGTGTTGCTGCGAGAGTGGACCCGTTACAACATTTTTTCAATCTTTTGGTACAAACTGGAGGATTAGTGGATGTTGAACCAGTGAAAATTCTTCTGACTTGGAGGAATGGAAGGAAAGGCCAAGATTACATTGCAAAAAGGCTGGATCGGTTTTTGATATCTGAGAAGCCTATCTCTTCAGGAATCAGATATCGATCCTAGATTTGCAATGACAAGATCTCGGATCACATGCCAGTACTACTACAGTTGGAATTTGGGAGTAATATAGTTCGCTACCCATTTAAATTTAATGCAGTCTGGCTAGAGGAACAAGACTTTGTTAGTTTTGTTAGAAACAGTTGGGCGGATTTGTTGGGGACAAAGGTCTTGACACCTATGGAAACATTGGTAAAGAAGCTAAAAAGTCTTAAGAGCATGGTAACCATTTGGGAGAGAAAGAAAAAGGAAGAAGGTAAGAAAGAGTTGATACAGTTAGAATTGGAATTGGATAAATTATATTCAGATTTTCCCGGAGGGTTTGTGGAGGAAAGGGATAAGTTATCGGTTCTAGAAAAAGAGCAGAGGAAAATGACACTTTTAAAACAAGAGGAGAAGACCCGGAGACAGAAAAGTAGGATAAACTAGATGGCTGCACGTGACAGAAATACAAAAAAATTTCATGCTTTTGCAAACTCAAGGAAACATATTAACACCATATGGGATATCACCAAGGAACACAGAACTACTATATCAAACAGCATTGATCTTCAAAAGGAAGCTGTTGACTATTTCCAGAACATGTTTAAAGCACAAGGAAACCCGGCTATCACAGATCAACTTGCAGTTATAAAGAACTATCTGAGGATGTTTTATGAGGAAGAGGGAAATAGGTTAGTTGAACCTGTTACCTTAGCTGAAGTTTTAACAACTCTAAGAGGTTTTAAGTGTTAAAAAAGTTTTGGGCCGGATGGTTGGACTGTTGAGTTCTTTGTCGCTTTCTTCGATCTGGTGGGAAATGATTTCTGGAGGTAGTGGAAGAGTCGAGAAGAGTAGGGAAAGTATCGAGAGCTTTAAATGCTACTTTCATTGCTTTAATCCCTAAAATTGACAAACCTGATTCATTTGGAGGATTTAGGCCTATAGCATTGTGCAACCTGGTTTACAAGATCATAACAAAAACAATTGCTACCAGAATAAAAACATCTATGTCAACTAGTATTTCAAAAGAACAATTTGTGTTTTTAGATCGTAGACAAATTGTTGATGCAATTGGAGTGGTACAAGAAGTACTACATAGCATAAAAGTGAAGAATCTAAAAGCTCTGGTACTAAAACCGGATCTAGTCAAAGCTTGATAGGGTGGATTGGGGTTTCCTTAGACTTGTTTTATTACGGGTTGGCTTAAGTTTAGAGGTAATTGGTTGGATCATGGGGTGTGTAACTACAACAAACTTTGTTGTACTGATCAATGGGAAACCCTCATGTTTTTTTAAATCTTCAAGAGGCCTAAGGCAAGGATGCCCTTTATCTCCTTTACTTTTTCTTCTTGTTATTGAAGGGCTGAGCAAAATTATACAAGAGAGGGTTTAGAATCAGAAAATTGAGGGAGTTCTTGTGGCAAGAGGGTTAAATATTACACACTTAATGTTTGTAGATGATGTAATTCTGTTTGGGATCGGATGCATTGATGAATGGAAAGAATACAAGGAGGCTTTGGATTTATTTTGCAAAGCTACAAGGATGGAATTTAGCACACAAAAATCCAGTTTCTTAGAAGCAGGATGGGATGATGCAGAGCTTAATTTGTTGAAGAAAATATTGCCTTTTGATGTTAAACCTTTAGATATAGGAATAAAGTATCTTGGGTTTTTCATCAAACCAAACTATTATAATAGAGTGGACTGGCTTTGGCTTGAGAAAAAATTTGAAAAGAGAATTTTGAGTTGGAATCATAGGTGGCTTACCCTTGGTGGTAGAGTCATACTTGTAAAAGCAGTACTCAAAAGCATATCGATGTATTGGTTGTCATTGGCAAAAATTCCCAAAAGTGTACTAAACAGTGTTAGAAGAAGGATGTTCAACGTTCTGTGGTTTGGTAAAAAAGCAAAGGAAGGTATGCATCTCACAAACTCAAAAAAGATTGCAAAACCCAAAAAAGATGGTGGTTGGGGAATAAAAAATATTTTTATCTTTGGACAAGCTTCGGCGGCGAAAAGTTTATGGAGATGCCTAATGTTGCTTGGTCTTTGGCATGAGGTGATAATGCAAAAATATCTTAAAAGGAAAATTGTTGAGAAGTGGTTCAGGCAGGGGAGAAAAAACTAGAATGGATCTTCAAATTTCTGGAGAGCCCTCACCTCCTCGCTTAACATAATCTCAGATTGGTTAGTATGGAAGCCTGGAAGTGGGAGAGATATTAGAATTGGTGTTGATCCTTTGGTCAGATCCCACTTTTTCTATAAATTATCTGAGAATCTTATAATATTGTTAAAAGAACAAGGGATTACCAGTCTTGTGCATGCAGGGACATTTACAGAGGAAGGTAATAACTTTACAAAGTGGAAAAATGTTGAAAGTTTAGGCCTGGTAGGAGCTCAAAAAGATGAATGGAAAAATTATACTAAAGGGCTGGTAAGTGTTGGAATTGTATTAAATGAAGATAAAGACAGGTTATTGTGGTCATGGGACACCAAACAAGGTCAAGTAAAAGCTAAACTAGCATATGAAATTCAATTGTTGGTGGACAGGGGAGTAGAGACAAAATTTTGGGACTCTGTGATTTGGAAGTGGCAACTACCAATGAAGGTAAAACTGTTTGTCTGGCTTATGATGGAACAAAAAATTCTTACTTGGGATAACTTGAAAAAAAGGGGTTTCCAGGGTCCTCGCATTTGTGTGCTTTGTAAGGAAAGTGAAGAAATTGTATTACATTTGTTTGGGGATTGTACTTTCATAAAAAATATCTGGCAGAATATCTCTAAGGAAGATGGTCAATTCTTGGCAAGGTGGACATTTTGAAAACATTCTCCTTAACTGGACTAAGAAGAAGGAAAATTGGAATGAAATCCCATGTTTAATTAGTTGGGAGGTTTGGAAACATAGGAATAGGATGATTTTTTAAGCTCAACAAAAAAACCTTAGTAGAGTTTGTAACATCATTATACAGGACTTTGGGGAACAAAAAAGTACACAAGATACTCTACCTTATAGGATTGACAGACCACCAAATATTGAATGGGTAGGAGTAGTTGGTTTCTTCGACGGGGCATCACAGGAAAGAGGATCAATCTGCGGGGCTGGAGCCTATCTGAAATGTCCAAAAATGGGCTCATATAAGCTAAAAATGAGTTGTGGAAAATGAATAAATGCTAAAGGGGAATTGATGACACTTTTGGCTAATATTATATATATATATATATATATATATATATATATATATTTATCTTAAACAGATACCAAGAATACTATTGATGGGTGATTCTAAGGTCATTATCGATTTGTATACTAATGTTAATAATCTACAGGTGATATCATTGCAGACCTGGATGACAAAGATTAGAGTGTTCAGCAGTGATTTCCAGCAAATCAAAGCTCGACATATTTATAGAACTTATAACCAGAATGTTGATCGACTATCAAAGAAAGCATTGCTTATGGATGAAGGCGGTTTTTATTGCTCACAGGTTTCAGATGGACAGAGAGGAAATTTTGAAAGAATAAATATCGTCATATAGAATACTTTTATGTTTTGGGAATTGTAATTGCAGACAAAAGAAGAACATATTTTTTAGTATTTTTTTATTATAGATATGTATACAGTGGTGACTTTATGACCACTGATGAATAGGAGTCAAAAATAGAAAAATTGTTTGACGCATGATTACATTTTGTATGAACTGAAAAAAGACAGTTTTTATATTTTACTAATATAAGTGTTTTTTCTTACTAAATAAATATAAAACAAAAAAAACTTTCCTATTCATTGAAGATAGTTGGTCAATATCCAAAATTAATTGAAATTTTTATAATTATTGAACATAAGAATCATCTGCACTCTTTTCAAATTTCAATTTTATTATTTAAGATGAAAGATTATATTTAATTGTTAAATAGAAATAAAATTTTATAATCAAAATATTATTTACAAAGCAGTTTGATGGTCAATTGGTCTCTAAATAATTTACTATTAAATAAAGTAAAAAAATCAATCAATATATTCATGATTAAAAAAATAATTAATTACGTCGAAAGGTGTACACCTATTGGCAATGGGCACATTTAATAAGTTTTTAATTCTTAATGTTTTTTTTATGGTCAGGATCAAATGTAGATAAAATATTCTTGGTTGTCACACTAAATGGAGGGTTCTGATTTGAAATATTAACTTTCTTGCTGTTATAAAGGCGTACATTTATGTGTTTACTTTTTCACATTTACTTAATCTGATTAAAAAATTACTGTATTGTCCAATTGATTGACACGTTTATGTAATTAGCAATGAAGTATGTGATTAAGGTAATGTATTGCCACGTTTCTCACCTAATTATTTTCTTTTACCAGGTGCATTTCATATTAAGGCCGGATGGATGGTATTTGGCATCTGGCTAGCTAGCGGGCATTTCATATTATGGCCGCGTATGTGGCATCTAGCTTTTCATATTATATATTATGGACGCCTTTCTTGCAAGGATTGGACTTATGTAACCATATATTGTCTAGCTTTTCATATTATATATTATGGACGCCTTTCTTGCAAGGATTGGACTTATGTAACCATATATTGTTATTGTTGTTACAGCACTGATTGTTACAACACTGATTGGATTAGAGAACGAGTAATAGAACCATGATTTATTCTCTGCGATTTAGAATTTTCATTTATTGTTTATCAGTTTGATTTTTAATTTATAGTTATGGACAATTTAAGTTGGATTGGATTAGAAAACGAGTAGAAGCATGATTTATTCTGGACGATTTAGAATTTTCATTTATTGTTTACCAGTTCAATTTTTAATTTAAGACACACAAAGGCATATATATAAAGAGGTATAATTTGGGTTGAGGTAGTAATTTGAATTTAACAAAGGATCTAACGCGTCTTTAAGTTGCCTGTGTGAGAAGACAGTAATAACGAAATTCTAAAATAAATAAATTCCGACCGCTTTCGATTGCGTGTGTGAGAAGACAGTAGTAAAGAAATTCTAAAATAAATAAATTATGCCAATTTGATGTGAATTCGGCAACAACCAACCATAATTGTAATACTTTGATATTCTCCATCATGAAAAATGAGAGTAAGTCTATTATTCATATAAAGTTGATTAATAAAATAAGTTTTATAAATTAATATATTAATAAATTTATTTATTAAATATATTAATAAAGTATATTAATAAATTTATTTATTAAATATATTAATAAAGTATATTAATAAAACAAGTTTTGTAACTTTGAATATTTTATAGTTAATAAAATAAGTTTTGCAAGTTTGAATATTTTATGGTTAATAAAATAGGTTTTGCAATTTTGGATGTTTTAGGGTTAGGATTATTTATAATATATTAGTTATTAGAGTTAGGTTTAATGTGATTAATATTCTTATCATATATAGTTAATGATTGATATTATTAATATATTAATTATACTTATCATCATCAATAACTATTAATATAATTAACTATATTAATTATCATTATATTAATAACTATTAATATAGTTAATAATTAATATTATTAATAACTATTAAAATATTGAATGGTTATAGTTAACCAATAATATTAATAATTTAATATTAATCACATTTTACTATAATAATTTAATATTAATAACACTAACCCTAACTCTATTAATAATTAATAATATATTAATATTAATTATTAGTAGCATTAAGGTTATTAATATTAAATTATTATAATAAAAAGTGATTATTATTATATTATATTATTAATATTAGAGGTTAACTATATATAGTTCTTAATAATATCAATCATTAAATATATTAATAATTATTAATATAATGATAATTAATATGTTAACTATATCAATCATTAACTATATTAATAGTTATTAATATAGTGATAATTAAGATATTAATTGTTAATATAAATGAATACATGTTGTTATTATGAGTGAATAAATAGTAATAATAACTATTAGTATTATTAATAATATTTTATTGATTGGTCTCGTATAACTAATAATCATTAGTAATATTATTAATAAAATTTTATTAATATTTTAAGATTTATTTTACATGATACATTAATAATTATAATTATTAATAATAATTATATTATAAGTTATTATTAATATACATAATTAACTATATTTTACCATGGGTACTTTAGGTATGTAACATACATACCTTCTATACACTAATTATTAATCAATATTAATAATTAAAGATACTCATCAATAATGTATTAATAATATATTAATGTTAATAGTTATTAGGATTAGGTTTATATTTATTCTCATTAGTGTTAGGGTCAGATTAGGGTTAGGGTTATTAGGGTTTATTTTATAATAACAATAAAATGATTTGAATTCAATTTAACTAATTATAATAGCTTAATTTTAATCCATTAAATTGTAAATATATTTAATCTAGAAGAAACCCTATAAATTTGTAAATCTATTTAATCTTGAGAAACATTGTAAATTTTATCAATGTCCTTAGAATAACATAACTCATCAAATGTAATAA
>ML777498.1:1813140-1832146 GCA_009831015.1 Picea engelmannii
TGAAAGCAATTCTCAGACAGAAAGCAACCTTCAGAAATCCTTTTACAAAGCCTGCAGAGTTGAAGAAGAGTATTGGCGGCAAAAATCTAGAAGCCTTTGGTTAGAGAGTGGTGACAAAAACACCTCTTATTTTCACAAACAAGTTGCGGCTAGAAAAAATTACCAAACAGTGAAAGAAATTTCCCATCAAGACAAGCTGGTGAAAGATTTTGAAGGCATTAAACAGGCTGCCCTTTCCCACTTCCAAGACCTTTTTATAGCTCCCCCTGCTAAACCCTTGGTCCCTTATGCTTACCCTCTCTCGCTAATTCCCAAAGTGGTTCAAACCTCTGATAATGACGCCCTTGTAGTCCCTATCACCATGAAAGAACTCAAATCTGCTCTGTCCCATTTGAACCCGGATAGCGCTCTTGGCCCAGCGCTCCTGGCCCAGACGGATTCACAGCTAGATTTTTTTCTAATTGCTGGGATATTATCAAATATGATCTTCTCCGGATGGTAAGGAACTCTCAAAGACACCACAAGCTGGGAGGGAGCACAAACTCCTCTTTCTTGGCCTTGATCCCGAAGGAGCAAGGGGCCTCTAATTTCTCCAGGTTCAGACCCATCTCCCTCTGCAACACAAGATACAAGCTGGTTACCAAGATTATAGCCAATAGGCTCAAAAAGATTCTGCCAAGAATCATTCCTGAAAACCAAGGAGGTTTCATAAAAGGTAGGAAAATTCTAGACAATGTCATTCTTGTTCAAGAAGCCATCCATTCTAGCGTCCACCGAAAAGAGAAAGGAATGATTGTGAAACTAGATCTCACCAATGCATTCGACAGGGTAAGACATGACTTTCTTTTCACGGTGATGGAGAATTTCGGGTTTTCCCCTGAGCTCATTGGCTGGATTAAAGGATGCATTTGTTCCCTTTGGATAGCTCCTTTGGTCAATGGGAGACCGACAAACTTTTTCCAGGCCTCCAGAGGGTTGCGCCATGGATGCCCCTTGTCCCCGCTCCTCTATGCCATACAAGCCTCTGTGCTCAGCTTCCAGCTAAACAACTGTCAGCAAGATCTCTCCCTCCCTGGTCTCTGCATGGCTCCAAATGTAAAGGACATTAATCATGCCCAATTTGCAAATGACACTCTGCTGTTGGGTGGCACCGGAATCCTTACTGCAAGGAGATTCAAGAAGGAGCTTGAAATCTACAATCAGGTCTCATGAAGTAAAATCAACCTACAAAAAAGCAAAATTTATTGCTGGAACTGCCCTGTAACAGAACTTGGAAGAATCTCCAGAGTGTTGGAAATGGAATGCCCGCAGAATTGGGTCTCTTTCACTTATCTGGGGGTTCCGATCTTTAAAACCGCCAACAACTCAACAAACTGGAACCCCATCATTGACAAGTTAAAAGCAAAGATTCAGAAGTGGGGGGCCGACTGGCTCACCCTAGCAGGAAAACTAGTGTTGCTGAAATCTGTTCTTTACAGTATTCCTATTTATCAATCCTCTATACTTCTGGCCCCCAATAAAGTCATCGGTCATATTGAAAGTCTCTGCAAAAAATTTCTGTGGGAAGGAGGGAAGGGAAACCTGAAAAAGTTACATTTGGTAAGCTGGGACAAAATCCAAAAACCTTATAGAGAAGGAGGCCTCCAAGTTAGAAGTATTCATGCTCAGAATTTAGCAATGGGTTCCAAACTCCTTTAGCAACTGGTGTCCGGAAGATCTAGCTGGAGCAAGAGGGTATTGTGGAAAAAATACTTCACAGGGCAGAGACAGAGGTGTTTAGATAAAAATCCCCCCAATATAAAAGGTTCCCCTATCTTTAAACTCCATCTCAAAGCATTGGAACATTTCAGATCTTTATTGTACTTGATCCCTGGTAATGGGAAAAGAATCAAAGTGTGGGAAGACCCAATCCTTGGGGAAGAGCCCCTGGGGCAAAACCCTGGAATCCAGAATATAAAACAGTGGCTTCAGGAGCAACATGTCCTCACCCTATGGGACCTCTCTGCCTGGGATAATGAAAACAATTGGATTGATTGTAATTTAGGCGATCACCCCCCCAGGCTTGAAGAGGAGGCAAAGCTACTAACCACGCTCCTGCAGGGCAAAGCCCCACTGACCCAAGCTGTCAGGGACAAGAGAGGGTGGGGTACAAAATCTGGAAGTTTCTCTACAGCTGAAGGCTACCAATCTTTAATGATGATCCCTCATGCTGCTCCAAATCCTGCTCACTGGAAGTTCGTCTGGTCCACTTTGTCCATCCCGAAAGTTGATCTTTTCTGCTGGAATATAGTGCATAGAAGTATCCTCATCGTTGAGAACCTAAGAAAAAGAGGCCTGGAAGGCCCCTCAAGATGTTCCCTGTGTAAGAATCATGAAGAAAACATAGACCACTTACTGCTCTCCTGTCCCTACTCAAAAGGGGTATGGCAAGAAGTCATGCCCATGGATAATCCCAGTCCTGTCCTGCTCGCTATAACTGCTGAGTTCCTTTCCAACTAGGTTGTCTCCTCTCCCTTCAGTCTTGTCAACAAGAACATGCTCAAAACAGTATGGTTGTTGCTGCCTAAGTTTGTTTTCTGGAAACTGTGGCTTGAAAGGAACAATCGCCTATTCAGAAATGTGGAGAGCCCTCCATCAAAAGTGGCAATGAGAGCCAAAGCTATACTTGGAGAGTCCCTAGAATACAAACCTGCGCTTTGGAATGATCAGGCGTTAAATGAGGAGGAAACTGCTTGGATTACAGCTCTAACCACAAGTGCTCAAGCATTGCCCTCTGCCAGGTCTCCAACTCAAGCTGTGTGGGAAATTCGAATGCCTGAAGAGGACTTCCTAAAATGGAGAATAGCGCAGGAGGCTCATTGTTTGTTCTTCGATGGAGCCTCGAAGGGCAATCCAGGACCATCGGGTGGAGGAGGAGTGATCCTTGCGCCCTCAGGCTCCACGCGAACCACCTTTGCCTGGGGGCTGGGAACCCAAACTAATAACTCTGCTGAATTTTATGCCCTATGGCAAGGTCTCCGACAAGCACTCAGTCTAAACATCCAAGCTATTTCAGTCTTCGAGGACTCTAAACTGGTGGTGCAGGCCATGCGCACGAAGACTAAACCTTCCAGCCTCCAACCGAATCGGATCTACCAAAAAATTTTGGTCTTAGCTGGCAAGTTCCAAACCATAAACTGCTTCCATGTGCTTCGGCATCTCAACAAGCAAGCTGATCACGAGGCCAACTATGCTACGCTCCTGAGCAGGAGCACCATTTCTGTCAATGGGATCGTCTCAAACTGTAATGTCCCGTGACACGAACAGGACGAAACTCGGCCCAGGTATCCGTTGCACTCAGGGTTACATTGATTCTTGTGAAATTCGTGGAGCCAGTGTCCCATTCGCACAGACCAAGGCTCCCTTAAAGCATGCTTCCAGTTCTTCTACTCAGGAGAGTCGCCATGATCTGCGCGGCTATGCTTCCTTGGCCCTGGTCACCTTAGAAATTACTGGGAATGCTCCACAGGAATATTGGATTCTGTCAACATTGTTTTAAAGTGTAATGAACCCTGCCGCTAATGACAGAGTAGTCTGTCTCATCGAGGGAATCTGCCAGTGTAACACAGCCCCCGGACGCTGATTTTCCGGACTATATTTAAACTATCCCCCAGTTGCGGTTAAAAAAAAAAACATTTATACATTCTTAATATATATTACATTAATGCATTATATTAATCCATTATTGTTATTGTTAATTACATTAATGTAATAATTAATTAATATATTAATTATGTATTAATATATCAATGGTCTTCCCCAATGTATATCGGTCGTCAACTAGCAACAACCACTTTATAAAAGTGGTTGATATACGTTGATCGACGCCATTTTCACCTTTCCAAACTAATGGCACCGATCGACGTATATATTCATCAAGTAAAAAAATCAATCAATATATTCATGATTAAAAAAATAATTAATATATTAATATATTTAATGAAATTGTCAACATCATTATATCATTTATTTGAATGAAGAGATCTTGAAATTAAGGACATTCAACTTCAAAATAATTTAATTTAGTAAAAATATACATATTCATTAAACATCCTTCATCCTCTTTCTAAATTAGGCCAAAAAAATGCAAAAGCTCATAACATGTAGATAGCTTTTAATATCATACCAAACTTCCAATTAACACGTAACAAACTCCAAGTGCCAACTTAGCTTCTAAAAAAATGTATTCTTTATGTTGCCAAAATTGTAGAAGTAACTTAATATGGTTGAAAGTTTTATGAAACAAGGTGGGATAGTGCATTTTATTTTACTATAATTCCTCAAGATTTATGATTTCTCATTGTAGTTTGAGATCATTGGGCAAGTCATTAGGATTCTTTCAAATACCTAAAATTGCAATGTAATGATTGGGCCATTTTCATGTGATTTAACATGACTTTTCCTATGTAGATGTGTGTTTCTAAGACTTCTAATAAATTGGAAATATGCAAACCAAGGTCCGAAAAAATGTCGTTTAGGGCCTCAAAACGGTCCCGAAAGTTTAGGACTCGAAAAAACCATAGAAAACTGCCCAGATGGAAAATTGTATTTTGTGTCAGTGGAATAGGTGGGCAACCATCAATGTCCACTTGGATCAATCCTCCCCCCTTACGAAGTAATGGCCCCCATTGTGTCAAGTTCTCATGGGAGATGAGGAAACTTTTGTAGAATCTGAACTTTAGTGAGCCACATGCTTTTTTGAAGAAGTCGACCTACTTTTACTTGACATTAGCCTGTTGAAGGATGTCAGGAAGCTGTTGTTGGAGGGGCTGGATCCGTTCAACAAATATGGTTGCATGATCTACCTTGGTCAAAGTGTATGAGGACTTTGTTGATGAAGATGCAACATGAAGAGCTATATCAATGGGGGCTAATGTTTGGAACCCTAAGCACACCTAAAAAGGGTTGTGTCCAATAGAGCCATGAATGGATTTGTTATAGCTTTGCTTGAATAGGCAGTGTAGAGACACCCCCATAGGTGAAGCAAGAATATCTCTATGCTCTTCTACAATCTTGTCGACCTACTTTTGTTGTATAGAAAGGTCTCGAGCTAAGGCCGTGGTAGTCAAAATTTCCTTATGTTCACCTTCTGACCAGATCGTTAAGAGGTTAAACTTATGAGAGATTACTTTGTGGCATTGTTTTATTAAGATCAATGAAATGGCAGTAGTCGAAACTACCTCTGGTACTCTGTAGAGTTGACCCCCCTCAGAGTAACAATGACATTATGGGGTCGAGACTCATAAATAACATGATGCTTCCACATATATGGCTAGCCTAAAAGAATATCACAGACTTCTAGTGGGGCAACATCACATGGTACCTCAACTTTGAAGGGCTTGATGTCGTAGGACAGGCGACATTGTTGGTTGACATGGAGATCTCATCCATGGCAAAGCCATCGGATGTTGTATGGTTGCGGGTGTGGTGTTGTCAACAAATCCAACTACTTGATGACCTTTACTGAGATTAGGTTATTTTTGGCTTCCGCTGTTAATAATGAAATGCAGTGGGGTCCCCTTCACCCACATCTGTGAATGGAAAATGCACTCCCCCTCCTCGGGCTCCTCTAATTCTTCTGGTTGGATTGTTGTGGTCGTGATGGTAGCAGTGGGTTCTGCATCAATGATATGTTTCCTTTTATTTCTTTTTGAATCTGAGTCTGAGTCAGGGTTTGACTCTTTTTCTTTGAGTTCGACCATCAATTACTATTTTGAACGACATTCATCAATGTTGTGCCAAGGGATTTTGTGGAAGTTGCACCACTTTCCAATGTCCTTCTTCATCTTCATGTTACCCTTATTTTCTTGTGGCTTAGACTGGTTTTCTTGAGGTTGGTTGTTCTATGAGTTAGGGCTACCTTTACCATACTTTAGTTGTTGTGGATTTGCATACCCAATCTCCTACTTATTCTGCAGCTTAAATTTCTACTCGATTTTGACAACATATTAATAAGCAGCTCCCAGTGATGAGATGTCCAGAAACTCCATTTATGTTTAGATGTACCTATGTAGACCCTCGAAGTGTTTTAGAACCATATTTCACTTGAAGTCTTTGATACCGAGCTTGGTGCGCAAGGTATGGAAGGTATTTGTGAACTTCGACACTGTTTGGTCCCTCTCATGACGCAGTGTGGTCCATCTCATGTATTGATCGTCATCGTTTCCAACAGGGTAATATTGTTCCTTGACGACATCCATAAAAGAGTCCCAAGTGGGCTCGACCCCAAATATTCTGGACTCTTATGTTGAGTTTTGTTCATAGTAAGTCTCCCACCAATCTTTGACATGGGGGATAGCCTTAAGGAGCACAAAGGTGATATTTTCCCTATTGTAAAAATTGTGGACAGAGAAATAACCTTCTAGTAGATTTAACCACTTTTCCAAAGCATTTGCATTTATCAAACCTTCAAAATTAACTTGTACCTTGAAGGGGATGACACCTCAAAAGTGGTCGCTTGACGAAGATGCATCTATTGTTATCGACAGTCGTCGACGGATTTGGGAAAAATTATCCATCACCTCATTCCTTTGTTGTGCGAGGGCTTCTACGAGCAACAACTTGATAGGATCTCATGCTCCATCGTCTCTCTTTTCTTCCACCACGAGAGGTTGTCAGGGTCGGCGAGGACGGTCTTTCAAAGGCTCAAGTAGTTCGAGTCCCAACTCCTTATACCTTGACCTCGTTGGGGACATGCAAAGAGAAACAAATAAAGAGCATATTGCCCTGACTCCACTGATCTAGATTATGCTAAGAACAAAATGAAGGCAGACATATAATAAAGAAACACACAAAGATACAATAATACTCAATTTCTATTAATGAATGAAATATGCAGAAACTGTAAAGATACAAAGTGAAATGAACTCGTTAGAATGGTGGCAACTTATCTCTTAGAAAAGGTGTGACAATTATGCCCATTCACAAGAAGATGATTACAATAAGGCTCAAAAGGCCTTTTTAACATAAAGCATAAATGAGAAAATCCTAATCATCCAAAACCCTGACCTCGGAAGATGAAACGCCAAAAGGTTTGTGGGCCCCAATGGGGGTAGTTGATATATCAACTTCCCAGGGGCGTAACGTTTGCATACGATCTTTGTTTGGGGCGTACGATAGCTCATTGGAAAGAACAATTAAAGGATTACAACTTTTGACTAGGGCCAGGGAATCTCGTTGGCAACTTCTCACCCCTCAAATGTCCAAAAAATATCATTCACGACCTCAAAATGACCCCGAAAGTTTAGGACCCGAAAAAATCGTAGAAAAATGCCGAGATGGAAAATTGTATTTTGAGCTAGTGGAATAGGTGGGTGGCCATCGTTGTCCACCTAGATCATAGGAGGATGGAAGATGGAATGAGGACAATGAAAACTCGGGTCAAGTAAAGGGAGAACACCATTAAGGAACTTAAGAATTATAATCATGAGTGTAAGCATTTTGTCACTAAATCAAAGACTATCCAAGCCCTCGAAGATATCAATCTATAGATTAGAGGGAAATAAACATGCTTAGAGAAAAAAAAATATGGAATTAAGAGGAGAATTACATAAGAGAGAATCCAATATAACTAGTTTTTTTATAGAGATTGAGTCTGCCAAAAGGTATTTGAGTAACCAAGTTTAAGAGGGGAATCTTTAAAGAAACATAATTGAAGAGGTGGAGAAGAGCTTGCAAGAAAATGAGAATTCAATTGAGGTAGCACCCCTCAAAGATGATATCTGAAATAGGGACAAATATATAGCACTCAGAAGAGTCCTTTTAAAAATTCGAGCTACTTTTAAATTTGAATATCTTTCCTTGTAATAAGATTTAATATGAAGTTGAATATCTTTTTTTTAACAGTAAAGGGGGAAAGATTGTATTAATTGAAAATAACGTATAAAAACGCTAGAGCATTACATCCAATTTAGAGTTCAAAATTCATAGGGTGAGCTTTAAACCTGCTCAACCCAAAACCAAAATTGCATGGTGATTGAACAACAAAGAGTTTTAATACAACATTTTGGCCAAAATGCATGATTGTATATACCCTGTATAAAATCCCCGATATACAGATGCAAAAATAAGTCATGTACTAGATGAAAAAAGGAGAGATCCTTCCAAACTTGAAACCATTAACCAAAACTTAGAGCTGGGACATTCAGGTCCAACCAAGGAAGTTGTTGGACTGGAGACAAAGTTGTTTCTGAGATATCAAAATCTGACTAGGGTGGCATGAGATGCAAATCTTCCATCTAAGATCGAAGAGTCGAGCATTCATCCTGGAGTTGTTGGATTCTTTGTCGTTGTTACATCGAGACCTCTAACACCATTAAGACCTATGACGAAATACCACCGAATTGGATTTGCAGTGAGTGAATGGTAGTGCATAGGTCCCCTATTTCTTCTTCCATCAAGTCCATGTGCTTGATGTAGTGCCCAAGGGAGCCTTTCGCCATGAGACCCAAGACCACCAGGAGGAATGTGATAACCAGAGAAGAACACATAATAAGTAACCAAAAGAATCAACCACTGAATCGAGAATGCCAAAATGTGCCATGGTGTTATGCCTTAAACATAATTTCGCGTAAGTGAGGGTTGTTACAAACAAACGGATCGATGTGCCCAAAATCCACCAAAGGCCATGATTGTTAGTACAAGCATTAACATCCATGATGTTAGTGTTCTTCCCACATGTTCCCCGAAGTGAATGGAGGAGCGAGGGATAAGACTGGACAATATAAGAGTAGTTAAGTAAGTTGTGGGACAGCGCATCACTTGCACATGGCTCAACATTCATTTCATATGTCATCCTTGTGTCTTATGTGGGAGCGGTGTTGTGCTAATTTAATAATTCGGCCATGTCGATGATCAATATGCTTAATAAAAACTGAGGATCCCAAAGATGATAAAGTCCCCCTTTTTTTGTGAATTTATAAACAATAGAGAGAGTCATGGGATAGGGCAGAAGGAAAGGGCATCATTGATCAAAATGGTCCCAATTGGGAGCCTAGCGCCCTGGTTCACAAATTAATCTGCTTCCCTATTGTAGGACTTGAAGACATGAAAGAACTAAATCTTGCAGAAAGTCTGAATTTCATTTTGAATTCTAAGAAAGATGGATCTGAGGTGGATGTTGTTTGGAAGAATTTTGTGCCTTGCATGTCTAATTATCGATTTAGAATCCCCTGTTACAGTAAGAGTATGAGTACCCTTTGGTCAATGATAAGCCTTGGAAAAGTGCATAAGATTCAACCTGGTTGTTGTAGGTCTGCCCAAGGCTCCAAGCAAAGGTTAACTATGTGTTTCCTCCAGGGTCGTAGAGATGCTCACCTGCTCCTGCCACCTCGAATAYGAAGTTGAATAATTAGATGGAGCTATCAATTTGAATAATTTCCTTTACAAGTAGATGGTGTGCACATGTTTCAATTTCATGCATTGATGTTGTTGACAATGCTTCACTATATACAACTAGGTGAYTGGTGACTAGCGGGGCATTGTTGCTTGTAAGTACTTCCTAAAGACACAATAAATATTAATGAGTAATATCATATTGATGTTGTATATAATCAATCAAGCAAGGAAATAAACTAGAGAAGAGCTTAAAAAATATAAAGGAAGATGAAATGTCATGGCAAAAGAAGCTCTTTGGCAAGTTGAATCATGCTGAGGAAGTTCTCCGACAAGTTCAATCTTGCATAAAAAATTGGATAAACATAGCTTAAATTGAAATTGAAGGAGCGCACAATTTGGGTAGGAACTAGCTCAGGGCAGGAATATAAGGATGTCTCCAGTGTCACATGACTGGTAGTGGTGAGATGGTAGTGAGGTGTGTTATTATAATTATGGTAATATATTTAATATATGATGGTAAAATTATCACTTTTTTTTTATATTAGATGAAAGTGTGTATATGGTTAAGTGTATATGTATTGCATTTGCTTCTTCGGTGTGAATCGTTTATATATTAAATGAAAATATGCAAAAGTAGAATGAGTATGTTGCTTTGATATTCTTCAGTAGGTCGAAAAGAATTAGTCATAGTTCTCATTGGCTTTCTGGATGCCTTGTTGTCAATGTTAAAAAAAAGTATATGCATTGCATTTCCCCCTTGATGTAAGTCATTCATATAGGATAATGATGATGATGGTGTCTTTTAATGTCCTTTAGAATATCTTGGTTTGTAAGACCTAGACAAAGAGAGAATGAACAAAGAAAACTAGGAACTCGAAATCCTAAGGTTACTTATTTAGACATTTGTTTTCATGTGCATTTAGATTCACAATAAAGTCTCTGAGAGGTATGGTGCTATGACATGCTCAATAAGAAACCAATAACACAACACAGTGCAAATGAGAAGTTTAAAAATGTACCTACACTTACTTGTTTAAAAACAACATAAATTGGCTTGTGATAACACAATGTCAAGTGTGATCTTTATCAATACACCAGTACAAAATGAGAGATAAGCAACCAGGCGACCAAAAAATTTGGTCACCATAGGTTTTTCAAGGGATAAATGACCAAAATTGATAAATTTTAAGTGAACTAACTAAAAACGACCAAGATAAATGACCACTTTGGTCACGAGATAAGAATTAGACTAAAAAAGACCAAGATAAATGATCAAATTTGGTCACGGGATATAACTAGACTAAAAATGACCACATAACAATTGGTCATTTATTTGGTCATTTTTAGTTGTGTCACTCACACAATGGAAAATTAGAATTTGGACAATGAATTTGTACAATTTACTAAATTCTATTAGGGGGTCTTTGAATCCATCTGCAATGTTAGAATTTAGTAAATTGTAGACCCCCTCATGTGTCACAGCTTAGCAATTGACACCAAATTAGCTATCATTATGATGCCCTAGCGATCTTATTATATGCCCCCACAAAACACATTTTGGGACCTACACAGCTCCTAGAAATGGAGTAAACTATATAAATTTTGATAATAATTCTTAAAGGTAATGTTGAATATATTTACCTTTCTTTTTTTAGTGATGAGTAGATTTTATTTTAGGAAAAGCAACAACTAAAGCATACAATTTTGCAAATACGAAATTTTGTGGCAGTTTGGGCATGGCCAGTTTTCCAAAAAATGGGTTTTACCTACCAAAACAAAAAGTGTCCTACCTTTCCCAATTCTTCTATTATAGTTGTCGCAGGTATACTGCCTTACAAAATGCAGAGGTAAAAACAGACTACGATAACACACACTGAATTCAAAGAAGTAATTTAGAAAAAGTCACGTCCTTGACGAGCTTCAGTTTGCATGTCCACCTGGAACTTCAATCCTGCATTTGCTAAGTGCATTGTTTCGACAGTGAGATTTGTGGTTGCATGGCTGGATTAGGGCGTAGATGATTATATCAACTCCAAGTGTTGGGTGCACCGAATACCTAGACTCTCATTTGTGGCCAGAGAGAGGCACAAATGGAGGAACACTCAAACATCTTGAGCTGCTTAGGAGGGGTGACAAAATGACTCCCTAAGGTGGGTTAAGTTGAGCTACTTTGCAACCAACCAAAGACTGCAGGGACAACAACCATGTAATGCCCCAGATTGATCCCCGGATTGTAAATATATTATTGTATTTGTGATACTTATAAGGTTGGTGAGCTAGTATGTTTGGACTGGAGTGCATGTAAAGATTATGAAAGGCTAGAGAATCTGTATTATAAATTGTATCTATGCCCTAATTATATTATTATATTATATTATAATATAATATAAAAGGACACATGCATACACAAAAAGGGGGGAATTTTATTGAATTCTCCATTCTCTCCATTTCATGAGCAAGTTGATTACAAGAGTTGCTCTAGGAAAGGTGATGGCCTAGATTGTTGGAGTTTACCTCATGGATCTTAGGTGGATTTGAGGGGGTGTACACTTCTATGTAGGCTTGTGCTCACTCGACTGCTTTTGAAAGAGGATGCACATCAAGTGTTTGATAAAAATCCACATGAATTCACATTTAATCATATTCTCAAGGCTTATGTAACGATATCAACTCTCCAATGGGGTAAGGAGATCCATGAGCATATAATTAAAAGTGGATTTAGTTCATATTTTTTTGTAGGTAACCTTGAACCCAACAGTTGACATTTCATCATTGGTCGTTGACTGGGTGGTTTCCCTTGTGTTCGATGGTAATACATATATTCACACATTGGGATTCATGCAGTGTCTTGGATTCCATTAGCCTTATTGGTGGTTTCCTCGCCTTTTTCAGCAGTTTTCATCATTGGTTGTTATTCAGAGGGTCTTTTTCGTGTACCGCTTGCACTCGACACACGCGAAAGACGCACAGGGTCGTTGGTTCGTGAACATGTTCTTCGTCCAATTTCCACCAAATCATGAAGTTCCAGCTTTGTACCTCGTGTTGACTGATGAGAGATTCCTTAATGATCTCTTTTCAGTGGGTCTCTTTCCATCGACTTCAGCCCATTTATTCTAGAAACGAGACCTAGAGTTTTATGAGTACCTTGAGGCTTGCAGTCATCAGTCGCAGACTCTCTTGCCATCAACAGTTGGGAATACATCAATGTCTCCTGATCGATGGATTCTTTAGGTGTTCGACACCGACTCCTCTATTCACACTTGTAAGAATGCACTCTGTGCCTTGCTACCTACTTTCATTATCGGTAGGTTGTCTCACGTTTGTTAACAATATACATCAATGACTGATAATCAAACGATGTCTCATTGTGTTCAACCTCAACTCCTTTATTCAGATGATGTAGACTTGCACCTTTGGCGAATTGTGTAGAAGACTTGAAGACATTACTATGTGGCCGCAGCTTCCCTGAGTTGTTGCTTCCTTTTCATACGACCAGTACCTATATGACTTCAGTGATCATGGGAGATCAGATTGTACTCCATCGTATACAGACATATTCAAATTGGTTTTGAGACTGGTTCTACTAGGCCTTGTTCGTGACTAAGACAACTATTGGCATGTAACTGCATTTGCATTTGCCTATTCATGGCCACAAACACTTGTTTGGTATATTTTCACATGGAGTTGCAGTGTATTTTTGGCAGCCATGTATGCAAAGTCAGTGCAAAATGTAATGAGCAATTGAGTTCGTCCAACTGGTTCCCTGCCACTCCACTTCTGGGTTATTTATAATGTATTTCGACCATTGTAGATACTCCTCTGACCTCACACATAAGGGGGTGTCTGTTAGAGCAAGATTTGCCTCACCCTATGCAATCTTGCAAAGAGGGCCTTATTCCATTTCCCTATGCAGACTTGTCTTCCCTGTTACTATATTCCAAAGATAAAAATACAATTTTTTCCACTTGTACACATCTTGCACTCTATAGAACAAGCGTATACGCAGGTTGCTCCACTACAACCTGCGTGCATTGTGATTTGTGCCAGAAAAACAAAATTAAATGTTAGGTTTCCATGTCACGACAGGAGATCTCTGATCCTTGGCCTTCCATATACTATAAACGTTCTTACTCAACCCTTTAGTTGCATTTTAAAGGCTATAAAGAAGACAATTCCGAGATGTGGAAAGGAGAGAAAATAATTCAACTTTGAGAGCAAAGTTACTCCAGAGAAATTATTTACTTCATATTGAGTCTACATCCCTTTGTCCTTTAAGTCTGAACTCAGTGTTCAACCCCCAAGCTCTTCCCTTATTAGTGGAGAACCTCATTATCTACCTTATATGAGCTTGCCTTTGATGGAGGATTGAATTGGTGGAGGCCCAGCTGGAAGGAACTTAGTTTCTCGGTTCCGAACTGTGTTGACACAGAAGTTTGTAATATTTTCACTTCTGTTGATCATTTATTAATAGAAATACTCTCTTCCCGTCCAATTGATGTCTTGCAAATATATGAGTTATTATCCATGGGCGTATTTGTTATGTATATTGATGGATTATGCTATCTAATGTGATAACCTTTTATATTTCCACCATATGCTTATTTTCGCTTGTTTGTTGAGAACTTGTTGCAGGTATATACAACTTTGGGTCAAAGTGCTCAACGGTGGACATCATTGAACATTTGGATGAGGTAGGCCTCTTTCTTATCTCCCTTTCACATTGGTTTATATAGCATATCATTGGAATAGAGTTGATTTCTGTAGTCATTTCCGTCTGCTGTGGTTCACCCTAGCCATAGAGAGATTTTCCTCGTAATAGAACTGGCGACCATACTGGGGATGAATCTTCTTTCTTAGGGTTTGAGGTATTTTTCTCCTTAGATTGCTCTCATTTCTATTGTGGTTCTTGTCGTATCATTGCTTGACATTTCCTCTTCACTCTGGGTCTGAGTTTTCAGCCTTTCCCCCTTGCCTGGCCTTGTTTCAAAGCATATACACGCCTTTTGCCTTGACAGTCGCGTATACACGCAGGTTGTCTCACTGCAATCTGCGTATATACACTCTGTTTGCATGAACAATTACGTACACTTCTTTTCCTTGTTGGTTTTCTTGGTCTGGTGTTTGTTGGGTGGGATTTGATGTTTGTTGAGACTTCTTGGGTCTCTGTAGTGCCTGTTGAGTGCATGTGGGATGACATGAAACCCTCTTTTGGTTGAATTTTTGGGCGAAGTCTTTCTCTTCATCTTTTCATTCTTATTGTCC
The DNA here is from genome assembly GCA_009831015.1 of Picea engelmannii. Taxonomy (NCBI): domain Eukaryota; kingdom Viridiplantae; phylum Streptophyta; class Pinopsida; order Pinales; family Pinaceae; genus Picea; species Picea engelmannii. The sequence goes on from ML777498.1 coordinate 1,827,778, forward strand.
TTGTACATTGGACTGGGTGTTTTGTTGCTTGATATCTTGTTTGATTTATCTCTTTTTTATACACAGTAGAGCTATATATCAAGTTATTTGTTCAGTCCATATATTTTCAGTTTCGATATATTGAAAGTACAAAAAAAAATAGGCATTTTGCATTGCTTGGCATTTTTGTCCTTTGAGTTTTTATCATTAGCTTAGTGCATATAGCGAAAGATTGCATTTTTACTTCTGAATTGTAGAGTTGAATTTGAAGATTGCATTATTTTTAGAAGCATATCATTCATTAAAAGTTAACGTTGGGACTTTGCATCTGTTTCATTTTCACTTTTCTTGCAGAGTTGTAACACCATGAGTTTTACTACCATACCTTTTTGAGTAATCACGGCCATTAAAATCAACGCTATAATTTAAAATTTATTAGTAACGATTTTATTTTCTGGGTGCACAAACTAGCCTAGGATTTAGTGCCTTGGAATAGGATTTTGTGAGTAAACTTCTCCAAGGCAATTAAATCAACATATGTGTCTGAGTCGGGGAGTGGAGAAATCCATTGTATAATTGGTAAGATCAGGAGGCTCCTCTCACACCAAAATTCACGACCAAAAACGTGGTCATCTTTAGTTTGGTCATTTATAGCTTGTCTTGTGGTCATTAATTTGGTCATTAATTGTGACAATTAATGACCAAATATATGACGAGATTACAATTAATGACCAAATATATAACCAAATTAATGACCAAATTAATCACCATGAGACAAGCTATAAATGACCAAACTAAATATGACCACATTTTTGGTCACGTGATAAGTGACTGGAAATTAGCCACCAACGATGGCCAAATCAAAAGTGGTCATTTATATGCAGATTTTAGTCATTTTTTTGGTCACTTATCTCTCATTTTGTACTAGTGATAATCAATGACAATAAACACATGGAAATCTTATATTTGCATGTCATGATGCAATTTGAGATTTAAACCACAAAAACCAATAAGCAACTTGAACATAGGATTGAAGAGGGTGTGTACAAAACTAGCAATGTTCCCTTGTTTGAGTTCTTGTGTAAGCCTATGTGTGTGATGTTGTTGCTTTTATGTGATGTTTATGGTGACACTTTGTATGAGATTTAGTAAAGGGTTGTGGGATGTCTCAAGGATGGACAAGATTGCATGCAATGGGTCAACTCTTTAGACAACGATATGTATACAATGTATGTGAGCAGTCAATGTGTTGTATCGAATGTCTTAATCAATAGTTGGCAAGATTTTAAATAATGGGTCAATATTTCAATGAGAAAAAAATATAGGACATGTTATATATGGCATTGTGTGTGAAATAAAAGTCGAATATGTCCTTTTTGTGGCATTTTGGAATAGCTTGTACAACTATAAAATCTTTTCTCTCGACTATATTAGAGTATTTTGATATGTCAATATCACTGCATCGAAGTAGAGGAATATTTTTATCGCATTAGATATTTGGAGTAGATAAATGTGTTAAAATAACCACATCGAAGTAAATGAATGTGTTAACATCCTACATTAGAGTTAAGGAAGTAAATGAATGCGTTAACATCACTATATCGGAGTTGAAGGATATCTCTATCTTCCCTACATGAATAGATGAATGTGTTGAGATAACTACGCCATAGTAAATGAATATCCCCTTCTCTCTTTGAATTGTGTCAGAGTAGATGAATGTGTTGAGATAATTGCATCAAAGCACATGGGCAATGGAAGTATGATATCGATGAGAAAGTCCATTGCATACTATATAGCAATGAATTAACGTTAATTTTGACCAGCATTTCCCCAAAGAAATGTACGGTGTCCTCTACACTAAAATTATACCTTTTTGTCATTAGTAAACCATGATAGCTAAGGAAAGCATTTATACACAAAGGAACAAGCCCAAGAAGATAACAATGGCATAAGCAAATAGTAATGGAAGTATGATACTAATGAACAAATCCATTGTGTACTATATAACTATGAATTAGCACTAATTTTAACCAACTATTTCCCCAAACAAGTGTATGTTGTCCTATGTCACCAAAATTATACCCTTTTGTCATTAGTAAACCATATGAAGTGAGTTAATAAGCAAACAAACTCAACTTTTATGGTGAGTTTATTTTTTCCCATGAGTTTATTCTTTTTTCCAACAAGGAAAAATTCTACCTCGATCTACTATTTTTTTTTTTCATAATTCCGATGATCTAGATCGTCTTAAAATGGACCAAAAACCCCAAGTGAAAAGTTCCACGGTCAAAGTTTCCATCAATCAAGTGGAACTATAACTCAACAAAATTCCTACCATATTTGGGAAAACATTTCGATGGAAAAGGGTTTGAGTTTGTCCACTAATTACCTTACTCCAACCATAATACCTGAGCCATGCATTTATATCCAAAGGAACAAGCCAAGCAAGATAAAGTCGACAAGGTCACATAGCTCTACCCTTGTGTCATTGGCACACCACTTTGTTTGAGGAAAGAATAACCTTTTCATTTACAAAGGAGTGAGTTAATAAGTGGACAAGGTCAACCTTTTCGGTGAGTCCATTTTTTTTTCTAGTGAGACTAAGTTTTTCCTTGATCCACTCATTTTTTTGAAATTTTGATGATCTAGTAAACTTAAAATTGGCTAAAACCCTTGAAGACAAAGATCCATCGTTAAATTTCCCATCAATCAAGTGGAACTATAATTCCAAAAAATAATCCTACTTGATTTGGGGAAGAATTTTGATTGGAAAAAGGTTGAGTTTGTCCTCTTATTAACTTACTCGGTTTACAAATATAAGTGAACGATCAACCCCTTCATTGCATTATGGATAATGGGAGCCTAAAGAGCTTAATCATGGTAAAAAATGTTGGAAATATTGTTGTCATTAATGTCAAAGACAGGGGGAGACTACAAATGTCCAAGAAAAAGATTGCAAGATGGAGATTGTTGGAAATATTGTTTTTGGATTTTTGATGCTAAGTTTGGATACCTTATATTTGAAGGAATTTTTACACTAGATACCTAGCTCAAATGGGAACATAGGTTATATGGTTGGAAAGCTTATTCTGTGACCTTTCCAATGATATGTGACATTCCCTCTAACTCCTTAACAATGAGTCTATATGAATTTTTCTGTTAGACAACCCAGCCAAAAAATTCAAGTCGGCTTAACAAGTATTTAAAGGTTGGCCCTAACAGTGAGGACAAAAATACTGTAAATACAGGAAAGATTTGTGCATTTGAAGAGAATCCAAGCAAGAGATCAAGTCTGAGGTATGTAAGAGAGATCTAAGGTGCGTTGGAGGAGTTGGGGTGTCTTTTTGGGATCTAAAGGTGTGCAAGAGAAGTCTAAGGGATTTTCTTGGGATTTTATTGTTCTTAAGGTGCACTATGAAGGACTGAAGGTCTGTGATGCTACAAAGTGCACTATTTTAACGTTGTGATGTTGCAGTTTGTGATCTTATTTTGGGAATGATGCTATGAGGCTCGCTAGGGCATGAAGGCTAAATGTGACTAGGGTTTGAAGCTATGTTTGAAGTATGAAACATGCAGGTGAAGTCAAAAGTACTCTGTGTATCAAGATCTTGGATTGGTGTCTATATAGGTCTTACTGAGTGGGTGCTTAGCTAAGGAGATTGGTGTCTCGAGTAGGTTGGTCCATATACAATAACTTGTTGAGTTGGTGCTCAATTGAAGAGATTGGTGTCTCTAGTAGGATGGTGCCCACAAGTGTTACTAAGTTGGTGCTTAGCTGAGGGGATTAGTGTCTCCACTAGGTTGGTGCATGCAAATATTGTAACAGTAGGTTTGTGCCTACATGAATTTATAAAGATAAGTTTTATGGTTTTCTCCCGATTTGGTTTCCATGCTAAACTTTGTGCATTGTGATTTGAGTTTATATGTGATTATTGCTTCTCAGCTAATGAATGATTGATGAATGGTTAAATAAAGTAAAATGTGGTTAATATTGATTCACCCCCCCCCCTCCCTCGGTATAAGCATGAGTTCAATAATTAGTATAAGAGTAGGTTCCTTTAGAAACAATTTAACCACTGGAAGGTAGATCTTGAGCACATATGGATTGTAAGGAAGGTCTCCCTATAAACAAAGCTCCTTTGTTTGGTGGAAAAAACTATGCATCATGGAGTACAAGAATTAAGACATATTTGAAGGCCCTTGGGTTTGGAGTTTGGAAATCAATCCCAATAGGTTACACAGATGAAGTTGGGAAGGAGTCAAGTGAAAAAAATGCAAAAGCAATAGATGTCATCTTGAGTGGCCAATTAGATTCTGAGACTGTCAATGTAATGAAGTGTACATCAACTAAACAGATTTGGGACAAGCTACAAAAAAATTATGAAGAGAC
>ML777498.1:1847004-1906635 GCA_009831015.1 Picea engelmannii
GATGGAACCACTGTCACACTATCACTGTGAGATATACCGCTGTAAACCTGTACCAATAAATCTGAACCATGCATCAACTTGTACCTCAACCTGTAATCAACCTGTACCATAAACAAGTGCATCAACCATGCACCAACCTGTAACAAACAACCTGTAATCAACCTGTACCATAAACAAGTGCATCCAACCATGTACCAAGTATGTACCAATCATGTGTCAACTAATCGTCAACTACTCATCAACTATGACTCATCAATATGTACCAACATCATCAACTATACACCTCATGTATGTGCCAACTCATCAACTACTTGTCTCAACCATGTACTCAACCAAAAGCCCTCATCAATTTCATCAAAAAAATCTGATTTGTAGCTCTGTAATAGACCTGGTGTATATGATCACATTCTTGCAAACATTCCTTAACTTTAACAACAAGAGACTAGCATTTTCATCAAACTTTTCTTTAGTCTCACTTGCCTAGTTTTGGATTAGTCAACAACCCTAAATTGAAGTTATCATAACTTTGTACCTTTAATGAATAAAGATATGAAACTAATACACAATGTTATTCAATGTGTTTTGTGCAATTCCTCCAGGTTTCACTACTTGGAACCTCTCAAAAAAGGAGTTATAACAAAAATGGCATACCTTGTTGAATTCTGGCTTATTCTAGAGAGCGACCTTGTAGAGCGTGCCCCGCACAGAATATTTGTTGAATCGATATGAAACTATTACACATAATACTAAAGACTGTACTCTAACAAACACATTTGGTCTTACTGAATTTGGATCTGTTATGAAGAAGTTATGATGTTTTTACCCGAAACACTTGTTTTTGACTAGTTTCAGGACTAGCCACAAACCCTATTTTCCACAGAGTGTAACTCCAAAAATACAACGACCAACAAGCTGATTTTTTTACCATAGATACTTGGATATGTTTCCTCAATGGTATATAAATTTCACGGTCTGAATCATTCTAAAAAAAGTTATTGTGAGAATGGTGAGATGACCTGTAAATAACATACCTTAGAAAGCATCATCAAAAGAATTTATCCTTCCTTGAATTCCAGCCTTCTTTTCTTCACCTTCCCTCGGAAATTCGGCTTAGATATCCATTGGTTACCTCATAAACCTATAGGTATTCAATATTCTCAAGTGTATTTTAAATGAGAGAGTTTTGCCTCTTATTTATACTCTCCAAGTAGCTTCCTTAAAAACATCTTCTAGGTCACTTTGCCCACTTTCCTTATTTTAGGGTTAACTCACTTCTAATTTGTCCATTGAATTTATTATTTAAATAATTTATTTTGTATTCACTTTGAATTATAGTACACTCATCACTTCACTATATTATTTACCTTCTAAAATCTCTTAAACCACTTTGACTACTTTGACCTTTTGGGGCTTCTAGATGACATATGTGGGTCCTCCAACTTCGTAAGGCCATAACTCTCAAACCGTGAGGAGTTATGTGACGTTCCACATACCACCAGAAATGGAATGACATGTACTATCCATATAGAATAGTATTACCTTCAAATATAGCAAAAATCATACCGTTATCCATCAAACAAACTTGGGTCCATTACCCAAACCTGGGTTCTCCAACTTCACATGGTCATAACTCTCTATCCGTGAGGAGTTATGTGGCATTCCACATACCACCATAAATGGAATGACAAGCACTATCCATCTAGGATGGTTTCCCTGAAAAAATTCATTATCCTTCATCTCATTATTTCACAATTAATCATGGGTTCTCTTACTCCGCAAACCATCTTCCCATGAGGGCTTTCACCATAAGGGGACCACGTTGGAGTTCATCCATATTTACTTCTTATCAACCATGACAAGACAATAATGAGTCATATTTACATCAAACAATATTGGGTCCATTACCCAAACCTTTGTGCTGYGGGGCTTTCTTCAAGGGTTGACATCAATGACAACCAACCTTAATCAACACATATATCCTTCCAACTCACTTGTCATTTCATGTGCCACTAATTTTTATTGAATTTGACTATATATCAATTGTCTTGGTAGTCAAGGAAGTAGGCAATTCTCCTTGAAATTGTAAATTTTTCCTCTCCCGTAGTTGAATCAAGGTCCTAATCTCTTCTCGATTTGTTTCTCTATTTTATCATGTTTGTAAATACCCTGACATGACATGAATTGTTTCATCCCATTCCCAATATTGCTTGTGCTTAATTTATTGTTGCAAATTATAGTGCTAGATCATGGATATAATATACTCCCCAATTATGTTTGTCTCAGTGTACTTTCATCCACCACATTGTTAAATATAAAATTGAGTTATATCTTCAACCTTTCTTCAAATTGTGTATCACTTATCCATTTGTATATTGTTTTGACTTCATCCAAAATAGGCATTCCTATCACAACTTAGATACATATAAGGCCAAACATTGTTTGCATTCTTGTTGTCGTCACCCTCAATGCATCTTCTACAATGAATTTAGTTCATTTATCTTTATCTCAAAATTCTTCTTACTCATCTCATATATTTATGCGACCATATTGATTAAAAAAAAACCAGTTCCTTTAGTAAGAACATCATCTTATCCTTCTCCAATCATACCACTAAGTTGTATATCATCGTGCCTCTTTTCCATTTGTATACATCATCCACATGCCTCACTAATCCATATAATAGGCCCATTTCATCTAACAAGGTCTTCTTAAATTTATTAATAACATGTATATCTAGTTATGCACTAAGGTTATGCACTGACACAATAACCAATGCAATTGACTTTAACCTCTCTTCCACTTCTTAAAAAATGGGCATGCCCTCTTGGAGAAGGACTTCCAATACAATGCTTTGTGCAATACCATGCAACTTCTTTAATTGATATTTTAAACAGCCTATCTCTATGTCCTTTCCCTTGATTTCTTATTGCAAGCCTCCACATGTCATTGTTATTGTTTTACGCAACACTCTGGATAGGTCGAGGCATTTATTCTTGAGATCCTTATCTCTTTCTTGTTTGAAGTCATAGTCATGTGATCTCGTGATTCTTTAGTCTTGTACCATGTCTTAAGCACAACCACTTGCACTATCAATACTTTATTTTTTTCATTGAGTTCAAACTATAGTCATGGTCTGTCCTTTACCTTCTTTGTTTTTCCATAAGCTTGCAATATTCATTCTAAGGTCGTGTTTGATGCCCTTGTCTTTTATGTTGTGTAGAATAATTTCCTTTTTTTACTCAAAAATCTCCAACTTTCACTAGTTAGATCTATCATATACTAGACAATCCCCAATTGCAATAAATTATCCTCTATGTCATCCATGTGTCCTTATCAAAGATCTTGTCTTCTTTCCTATCTATATATTTGTCTTATGGTCTAGGGTTACATTCTTATTCATATTTGTCTTTTCCCTCCTACTTCCTTTTTTGTTATTTCTTTTTAGTGCCCTCCTTTACATTGGCCTCTTTCTTTGCCTTCTTATTTCTTTCTAGACTCTTTGCTTATACAATATTTTCAAGTGATCTTTTCTCATGTTGCCTTGCATCATCCAACTTTTTGATGCGCTCTTATGTTGCTTTATACTTGGTCAATTATTTTTGTATTCCTTTCAATGGTTCCAATCTTGTTTTCCTTTTAGTTTCTCCTCCAATTTCCTTTGTCTTTTCCTTTCTTTGTTTCATCTCTTATGAAATCTTTGATTTTATCTTTTAAGTTCATTTGGTATCTTTTGTACAATCTCTCCTTTCACTACTGCCTGCATATCTAGGGTTACTTATCTCATTTTCTTCTTTGGAAATGGTTTGGGGTTGTGCACCATGGGTTTATCCTCTTCTCGCCATGCTTCATTGTCCTTATCTTTTTTCTTAGTCTATTCCTTGTCCAAGGATATGTCAATGAGCCATTCCTCATTTTGTCTTTCTATTAGCTCATATTTGCATCCTCAACCACCTGTTGTATCCTCCCTGCAAGCAAAAACTATGGTGGAACGCATGTCCTTGACGGATTTTTCTTGCATGATATGTGTCTCACCCAATTGAACCATTTCCATATATCCTCTTATTCACGATCTATTACAACCACTGTTATGTGTCCTATCCCTTGTGCATTCGAGGATCAATCAAGATACCTTGCCATATAGGGGTTATGCTTTTGATGTGCCTACCTTTCCATATAGGGGTTATGCTTTTATCCTCTTCTCACCATGCTTCATTGTCCTTATCTTTTGTCTTAGTCTATTCCTTGTCCAAGGATATGTAAATGAGCCATTCCTCATTTTGTCTTTCTATTAGCTCATATTTTCATCCTCAACCACATGTTGTACCCTCCCTGCAAGCAAAAACTATGGTGGAACACATGTCCTTGACGAATTTTGCTTGCATGATATGTGTCTCACCCAATTGAACCCTTTCCATATATCCTCTTATTCATGATCTCTTACAACCATTGTTATGTGTCTTATCCCTTGTGCATTCAAGGATCAATCAAGACACCTTGCCATATAGGGGTTATGATTTTGATGTGCCTACCTTTATTCCTTCCTTTTGTCCATTATGAAAGCAAACTTTTGTGTCATTTTTGTCCTCAAAAATATGTAGTGTCCTTCATAAAGTAGTCTTGTCCACATGTCCCCTTGGTGGAAGCCTTATCCTACTTGAAGAATAAATTGAGTAGGACAAGTGTCCTCCCAAGGATTTCACTTTGAGTATCTTCTATATTCTTACCATCCATTATCCTACATTGTTAGGGCACATCCACATCCTTCTCTTTTGCATAATTGGTGAATATCTTTTCCACTAAATGATGTCCACACCTAACCATTATATATATATATATATATATATATATATATATATATATATATATATATATATATATATATATATATATATATATATATATATATATATAGACACACACACACACACACATGTTATATATATTATTTTTTTCATATATCCCATCCAGGGTCTTCCTATATTTTGTCCTCATTGCTATCGATGTTTTCCCATTGATATTCGAGTCTTGGTAGCCCTACTTTCCTAATCTTATCTATGCTAGTCCCAATTCGAATATTACTCACTGGTATTCATTGTTCCATGGTCCTTACTTTGGTGTTGCTTTCTTGATATCAATTTTTAGATTTGTCAACCTTACTTTACCCAATATAATCTATTTGTTGGAGCCCTTTCATTGATTTCCATGTTTGTGAACCTTATTTCCCTGATGGCTTTTTCCCAACTTACTCCAATGACAATCCCATGAACAAGTGTCTCATGTTTCCTAGTTTTTATGGCAAGGATTCATTTGGGATGCATTGGAGCACCTTACAAAGGTTTTTGAGTTGGTCAAGCCCTACTTACCTTGATGTCTAAACTTTACCAATGACAATTTTGATGACTTTGTCCTTACCAAAACAAAGTTGTCCCATCGTAACTACGTCCATCCCATGGAGCATTATTATCAGTTTATAGGGTCATCAACCCTGCTTACCCTAATATTTTCCCATCTTACTCGAGGGATAATAGTTTACCAGAATGTTTTACAATCATTTTTTAATTTTGGAAATTTTGATTTCTCTGGTGCTCGACATTGTCCAAAAACATTGTTGCCATTTGGTGCCTAGATTCCTCAACATATCAAATTTCAATGAATAGAGGCCCCATAAACACCTGATTTGAGTGGTGCTTCCCCTTCAGTTCTTACTCCTAGCTTGTTTTCTACTTGCTAAATGAACTCCAACTCATTCAAGTGTGTTGCATTCCTATTGGCCATTGTTCAATGCTTGGATTCCTTGACAAGTTAACATTAAATGGCTAGAGGCACCACAACAACTAATTCAAGTGGACCTCCTACTTCGGGTCCTATACCTAGCATTGCACAACATAAACAACCCCCATTGTAAATTGGATTGGCATCCCCAATGTGTATTATTGTTTTTATTCGACCTACATTGTCTTTATACACTTATGCATAGGATAAACGTACCTGTCCCACTTACATCTAGTTATCAATGTCCTTTCCCCCCCTAGATTGACTAGTGTTCCCTATTTGATCCATTTAATCATCATCCATAAAGGTGTTTCATTGATTATGCACTTAGGCAGACAACTTGTCCTTATTGTGTGCTATATTCTTAGATCTTTCAATATAAACATGTTTTTCTACCTTGTCCCATTGTCCTTGGGGATGATCCCCAAGACCCGTTATTGAGTTGCAATTTTGACACTTTTTACCTCTTCCAATTAGGCCATTTTCCTTCTATTTTGTCATCAAAATCTTCCTTTTTTCCAACTTCCATAGGATTAATGGCATAACAAGCATTTTAAAGGCAACAAGTTGTCTTTAATTTCAATTTCCTGATTTTGATTTGTAAAATGTGATTAAGGATAATTTACTTACTTAATTACCAGAATTTTTGGTATTATTACTAGAATTATTTCCCCTAATTCATCCAAGGTTTGGATAGCCACGCTGAACTAAATCAATATCAACCAGTTGGAGACAGTTCACGAGCTTCAAAAAATGGTGAATTACCTATGGGATATTTATCGAAATGATTACTACCCCTTAGTCAATGCACGATCAACTCAACAGTTGGAAAATGGTACACGTAGACCAGATTTTGGAGATCCACGATTTCACTCTTGGAATCTTAGATTCGTGGCTGAAGGAAGCTGGACCACCTTCATCACATAGAGAATCAAAGGTGTAGTGTAGGATACTCAACAAATACCTTAGGGATCTCCTATCCCTTGTTCTAAAACGAGAATGCGAGAGTAACTACTGCAATAGTTGAGGGAAGGGCATTATGTCTTTGACAACATTCTATGATTATGTAAATATCTATAAAAATAGAGATGCCAGATTGTATTAGGTGGGTGGAAGAATGTTATGAGACTGAGTTTATAGTTGAAGCACATATTGTAACCCGTACACTTGTCATTTTAGACATTTAATACAAGAATATCACGTTCCATTCATTATGTTAATAGTAGTTTAGTGTTACAAGTGTCTCTTACAACATATTCCAAGTTAGGAGGCCCTACTACCTTTGGTATGTGTTGTACTCTTTAATTCTGTATTCTTTTTGTAGTTCTGTATTTTCCTATAATCATTGTTGATTTCCTATAATAACTGATAATTTCCTGTAATCACTATTGATTTACTATAATAATTGTGTTGACCTATAACAAATTTAAGTTAAAATTATGAATTTCATTTATAATAATCTCTTACGGGCATAACTTCTTACCCATTGTGATTAGATCAGCTGTTAAGGGTATTGTTATTGAAGTTGAATCAACCTCATAACCTGTGTTTCTACAATCACAACTGCATTAAATCCTATTTGAATTATGAAGTCATCCCTGCAATGATTTGATTTAGATTATTAGTTTCTTGCAAGCATCTCTTTTCTTGCATTTTGAATGAAGTATTTTTTTCATATCAGTCTGTTGATTAATAAGAAAAAGTATCTTTTTGGATTTCAAACTTATCTGGTCCAACAAAGTATATGTTACAGAAACATCCCTTGGTATAAATATGTAACCCAAATTATTATCATTGAATATCGACATAAGTAAATGGTCTGGGAGATAACTTTTGTTTATGAATTAACTCTCTAAAATCACTGCTTTAGTTAACATGAGATTTACCGTTTCATAGGGTTTTGAGTGACAATAAGACTAATTCTTCACATATAGTGCTTGCATCTCATAAGCTTAAGTACTTTGGTTGATAAGTAAATGTTCCATAATTTAGACAACTAAATTACCTGACATTTTGGCGTTGTTGTTGGGGAGGTGCTATAGGAATTGGTTTTAGAAGTTCATAGTTTTATTTTTCATATAAATAAAAAGAAAAATATTACATTCCTAAAATTTTCTGCATTTTTTTTTGGTATGCACATTTAGGACAAGGAGGAGTAAAGACAGTAAGATGAGAGGTAATAACCCGTGCATTCACTTTACTGAGTCTTTAAGAGCCATAGTCATGCGTGAATTGGATGAATAAGTTAATTAGGCCAAGAGATAATAAATATAGATCTGTTAAAACAACAAGAGAAGCAATTACAACTATTTCAGATAAAACAAAACCCCCCACTACTAAATTCCCTGCAAATAATAAAAAGGAAAGAGGGAAATATATTGCTGTAGAAAGTTCAAAACAAAGACAACTAGAAGAGACTGAGGAAAAACTAGAAGGGTGGAATAAAGAATATTGGATCTTCTGGGAAAAACAAATGGCAAATGAAGTTGAATCTCATATAGGAGGAAGAGGACCAGGAGCAGGTGGAACACGAATACCAGTTGGAGGTGCATAACGAGAAAGGATACCAAATGAAGAAAGCAAAATGATAGGAGATGAAGAAGCAAAAAGGGAAGTAACCTTTGGATTTCCTATTCTAGATACGCTTGCACTTTTTGGTAATGAAGTTAAAATGAAAAATATCCCACCATCAGTTCTACCAAATTTCTACAGTATATCAACTAAAGACCCTTATGATTTATTTTTTGAATTTCATATTTTATGTCGTACTTATGGTTATACTGATGATACAAACAAAATTCGATTATTTCCTGCTACCTTAAAAGGATCTGCTTTGAAATGGTTTATGGGATTATATGAGAACACTATTGCATATTGGGATAAAATGAGTAAAATCTTTCTTCAAAAATATGAAGCATATTGCAGGCCTAGAGATTCTAAAGAATATATTTTTAGAATGGCACATCAAGAAGAAGAGAGTTTAGAAGACTATTTGGAGAGGTTCTTATATAATTTGAAAAAATCTAAACTTATCTCTTTGAATATTGATGTTATTCGCACAATCTTTTTAAAAAGAATTTGAGATGAATATATAGATGTGATTAATATCATGGGATCCAAAGATATATCTTATCTACCATTTGATCACATTTATGAGTTGTGCGAGAAATATTCAAGAGGCAAGGCTAAAGCTGGCAGAGGACAGAGGTATACTCTTTCTAAAGTGACTAAATCTTCAATAGAAAGTATGAGTAGAGCATAAATTGGTAACCTATTGGAAAATTATAAAACCGAACTCCTTGGTACTCTTAGTTCTCAATTTGATGCATTTAATACTAAGAAAAGATAGGAGGAAGAAATTGCAGCCTTATCTATTTTCTATCCTCAATGCAAAAAAAAACATCCAAAATGAGAATGTCCATTATATAACATTCAAATTTGTGGAATTTGTGCATAGCAACATTCACTAGAAAATTGTCCTTCGTATCCCGTGCTTAAGGCAATCTACAAAGGAGAAAGTGAGGTAGTAGAAGCACTTTGTTCTATTGCACTGAGATGACCTTGGTAGCCACGAGCAACAAGTATGCCTCAAGAAACATCACAACATTTTTTGCATTTTATGATCACAATCCTTCACAAACAACATGGTCTACTCCTATGACTTGGGAGACATGGTCTCCACAACATGGTCTACTCCTATGACTTGGGAGACATGGTCTCCACAACAAGGTCAAAACCAATCCTATCAACAGGGTTGGAGAGGATATAGTTATGGAAACCTACCACCTTACCATTTTCAACAACAATTTCCACAATATGCACAACAATATCGGCCCCAACAATTTGCATCACAATCATATCAACAAAAATAATTTCCACAATAGCAAAAATATTCAACATTTCCACAGCATTCTTCATAAACATAGAAAACATATCCTCCTCTTCCATCGCAACCAAAAAAAACTCACCCACAACCATTACAACTTCCATCTAATCAACAACCTCATTACCCACCTAACCAGTGGCAAATCCTAATAACCAAAATGATCAAGTTGTTTACAATGTTGAAGTAGACACTTTTCCTACACTTCTAATTGCCCCTATGCAATTACATGAATTTCCTGCGTAATTATAGGAAATCAAATTACATTCTGGGAAGGTTGTTAACCAAAATCCCCCATAATAATAGAAGAAGAGAGGGAGGAAACTCCTAATCAGCTTGATAAAAACAAAACTCCAATAAAACAATTAGTTTCTCTAATAGAACAACCTTAATCATCTAGGACACCACCTTTTCCCGAAAGGCTAACTATAGAGAAATGAGAAAAACTAGAAATTCCTTCCGAATTAGACTTTTTAAATGAATTAAAAAACATTTGCATCAAAATTCCCCTACCGCAAGATATAAAAGACATACCAATATATGCAAAGACAATCAAGGAATTATGCATTATAAAATTTGGAAGAAAAAAACGAGATCCACCGACAATTCAAGTTATCAGGAAATTAGCAAGTCTGATGACCACTCGAGTTATTTCAGAAAAATATGTTGATCCCAGAATTCCAATTGTGACAATATTTATCAACAATTTTTCTATCCCAAATACTCTAATTGACTTAGGAGAAGTTATCAATGTCATGGCAATGGAAACTATGCAAAATCTAAACATTGGCAATTTTCGATCAACACCTACAGTGTTAGAACTAACTGACATATAAAAAATTAAACTCGAGGGTGTAATTGAAGATATCATTGTCTCACTAGACTCCTAGGAATACCTAGTAATTTCATGATCCTACAACCCAAATCTAATTTGGGAGGACATCCTTTAATCTTAGGAAGACCTTGGTTGGCAATAGTCGATGCATTCATTAGCTGTCGATTCGGAAACATGACCATTACAAATAGTGTTGAAGTTAAACACATTACACTTTGCCCCCCTGCAAAATATGTAAATGAATTAGAACATGTAACATGGATTGATTAAACTGATATTGATGAAGAAATAATCCAACCTCTTCTAATGATTGCACAAGCTATGAATCTTAAAGAAAATACCAATAAAAACCAACTTAATCATTTCATTATCATCTTGATTTTCTTTAGTATTTTAAGGGTAGTCATTAAATTCTAAACATTTTTCTGTTGATCATCTTTTGGGACAAAATTTTTAAGAATCGTGCACTATGGACAGTTTGGAATCTTTATTTCAATCCATATTTCGTGTAAATTATATATCAGTTTCCCGTTATAAAACCATTGTAATCTATCCCGGGAAAGGTCTAAATATTAATTTTGTTTTAGATGATTTGCAACAAAAGCAATTAATTTCAATTTTGCAGAAGTTTTCCAATGTTTTTTCCTTACACTATATGGAAATGCAAGGCGTCCATCCATATACACGCACTCGTCATATCTATACATAGGAAAATGTTAAACCTGTTAGGCAAGCACATAGAAGAATGAACCTTGTTTTAAAGGATATTGTTAAAGGGGAACTTCATAAATTATTGGACATAGATTTCATTTATCCTATATTAGATAGTCAATGGGTTTCACCCTTCGTGATTGTTTCCAAAAGGAATGGAAAGTGGCGAGTATGTGTGATTACTAAGAACTAAATAAGGCCACCTTAAAAGACCATCCCCCTTTTCCTTTCATAGATCAAGTCATGGATACATTAGTAGGAAAGAAGTACTTTTTTTTCCTCGACGGCTTCAGTGGCTACAATCAAATAAGAATAGATTCAAAAGACCAAGATAAATAACCTTTACATGCCCCTGGGGAACATATACCTATAAGGTATTACCTTTTGGATTATGTAGTGCGCCTGCTACATTTCAAAGAGCAGTTCTAGCTATCTTTTTTTATTTAATCCATGACTATGTAGAGGTTTACATGGATGATTTTATAGTATATGGGGACACTTTTGGAGAAGCCTTGGATAATTTTCAAAAACTTCTAACCATATCACAGGAAACAAATCTTGCATTAAGTAATAAATAATGTTTTTTTTAATGTTTACTAAATAAATTGTTCTTGGCCACCGTGCATCTTTTGCAGGTATCAAGGTTGATCCAACCAAACTTGAGGTGATTCTTAATTTACCAACTCCATCCACACAAAAGGATGTAATAAACTTCTTGGGACATGCGGGGTATTACAGGTGGTTCATAATAAACTTTACTAAAATTGCCTCGCTTTTATTCAAACTGCTTGCAAAAGATGTTGATTTTTATTGGGATACTAACTGTCAGGTTGCTTTCGATGCAATTAAAGAGAAACTTTCCACAACTCCAATATTAAGAGGACCATATTGGAAATTACCTTTTCATATATCCACCGATGCATTTGATTCAACGATAGGATGGGTTTTAGGGAAAAAGGAAAATCAACAAACTTATGCTATTTACTTTGTCAGTAAAAATTTGAATCCCACTAAACTTAATTATACCATTATTGAGAAAGAATTTATGGCAGTCATTTATGCAATTAATAAATTTCGAGACTATATCACTGGCTATGAAGTCTTTGTGCATACTGACCATTATGCCATTAGGTATCTCATGAATAAATCAATAACGAATGGTAGAATAATGAGATGGCTCTTATTATTACAAGAATTCAATATTACCATTTTAGACACACCTAACAGAGAAATTATGGTGGCATATTTTCTTTCTCGCATCAGTAATCTTGGTGAGACCATTCCTATAAAAGATAGTTTTCCCAATGAAAATTGGGCTGCACTGTGGGGCCCATCAATCCTTTATCAAGGAGGAAGAGGTATGTTCTAGTATGCACATATTATGTTACTAAATTGACAGAAGCAAAATATCTACCACATGCAACTGAACAATCAATGGTATATTTCTTGTTTGAAGACATCTTTATTCATTTTGGGGTGCCTAGGGAAATTGTTACTGATCAGGGGGCATAATTTACATCTAAGTGTCCAACAGTATAAAATCAAACACTATAATTCTACTCTGTATCATCCACAAGACAATGGCCAAGTGGAGTCTACAAACAAGGTTCTAGAAGGAATTTAGCTAAAACAATGCAGCTCCATCGAACATATTGGGCATAAAAACTTCTAGAATCCTTGTGGGCATATAGGACCACATGGAAAAATACTATCAGTTTCACCCCATACAATTTGGTATATGGGAAACATGTACTTCTCGCCATTGAAATTCAAATCAAGACCTTTGAGGTTGCAACAAAATTAGGATTAAATTCATCTAAATCTCAACAACAACAAATTGCACAATTGAATGAGCTAGATGAGATACCTTAGGATGCCCTGCAACATACCACTCTTGTACAAAAACAATGGGAAAAATGGCACGACTGATTTATGAAAAGGAAGTAGTTTAAATTTGGTGTCTGGGCTTTACTTTTTGACTCTAGATTCAAATATTTCAAAGGTAAGTTCACCACTCACTGGTTTGGCCCGTATGAAGTTGAAAAAGTTTTTGACAATGCCTGTGTGAGGATAAAGACAATTGATGATATGAGAGTTTCATTTGTTGTCAACGAACACCGATTGAAATTCTACAACAATCCTATGTCTTGAGATGAATTTATTTCTACTTTAATTCAGTAAGCCAAGATGGATGTTGTGAGTGAGAGGGGTAACTCTCCTACTCTTGTTCCATCCTGAATTTACCTTTACAATAAAATTTTGAAAATAAATAATGATAATGATAATAATAATAATAATAATAAAAGTAAAGAGAAAAGTAAAGTTCAATTGTGAAAACCAGACCCCTGGTACAACTAAACATGAACTCTACTTGAAAACCAGGAAACTGGCTAGCAGAGTTCACAATAAACAAAGTGTTCAATTTTCTGTAATTATAGGAATTCCAGACTTTGTCCAAATTTATTGTAATTTCTTCTAGAGATTTTTTTTGAGTTTTTTAATAAATTTAACCACAACCAATAGTGGTTAGCATCAACAATGGATCATATTTGTTCCAATAGCACCAACATGACTTTCCTTGATGCAACAACAACATATTTTTCTTAATTCTATTCCAATAACTAAAGACTTTTTCTAGTAATCACATAATTTATTCCAGTGATTATTTTAATAATTAAATCACTTCTAGTTATTGGACATATCAAGTAGAATGGAACTATCATTCATTATACATGCATTATCATCACACTTAATCATTACATCTGCAATCAAGCATTTCTACCATAAAACCAATGTGCTAATACTCATGGCCACATCTAGACAATGCATCCTTGCATTGATCTCGAAATACCACATATCTATGTCATGTATTCCTCCATGGTGAGTTGGAAGGTCTAGCCAATGCTTCAACACACCATCCAGACTCTTCCCAATTACTGGATCAATCATTTGGATACCTTCCTTTTCAACCAATACCAATAAACCAATGTGCCAATACTCACAACCACATCTATACAATGCATCCTTGCAATGATCTCAGAATAACACATATCTATGTCATGTATTCCTCGATGGTGATTTGGAATGGCTACCCAACACTTCGACAACTATCCAGACTCTTCCCAATTACTAGTTTGATCATTTCAATACCTTCCTCTTCAACCCATACACAACACCAGGAATGCAATTATTTAGTGCTCTTCATTGTCGACAAAGAGGTTACAGTCCAAATATCGATTATAAGTAGGAATACCATTGAACACTTGTATAATGATATAGCCCTTCCATATCCAACCACATCATGGCCTCACACATGGCTAACCTTGTTGGCATCCATTTCTACAATAGGAGTATATCTCCTAATTGCCTTGGTTATGAAATCATAACCAATATAACATAGCATGCTATTAAATTTCACATTATTTCCTTCATCATTAAGTAGCCTTATATGTATTCAAGGCCCTCTGCCTTTACCACATCTATTGGAATGTCATGCTCATTTTTTTTCCACAGAAAAAATTCGTAATTTCATTAAGTAGGTACAAAATTACATTCATAGGTATATACTGACTATAAGGAAATATCCAAGTATATAGTAACTAGTAAGGGACACACAAAGAGAACCAAATTACATTTAACAGGTGCCTAAAGCACTTCCCCTATCATGGGTAAAAAGAGCAGAAATAAAAGAAGCATGAGAGGGCCGAGATCTAGCTAATAAGCCACTAAACAAATTACAAACATGTAAAAATGGATTGGGAAAACCCCAAATCTACAGGAAATAAGTTAGAAGCTGCACGCTCGAGAAAGGACCTCAAAGTGCGGGAGCACTGCACGCCCAAGAGTGGACCTCAAAGCTCTTACCCAACCTCCACAAAGAAGCAAAATACCCATCAACCGTTGTGTAATGCACCTGATCTCAAGTCCAAAGACCCAACACCTAGCCATCATACCACCAAGAGAGAGCCACCAAGGAAACCCCAAAATAGAACAAGATGAAGAAGAAGAAGCGAAGCCAAACAGATCCACCACACCAGATTCATCGCAGGAAGGACCAAAAATCTGAGCACTAGTGGAAAATAAAACCATATCCACCCACGGGAGTGAAGCCACCAAGGAAACCAAGCTAACGTCAGCCAAACCCAAGAAGAGGCAAAGGAAAAAGCATCGACCGGAAGAGGAACCAGGCGACAACGGCAAGGGATATGGCTAGGGTAACCCTAGCCGCCCCAATACCAATGAAAGGAGCTCCATAAATGGAATATCTTCAGAAAGACGACCACAGGAGCAACAAAGCTTCCCTCGAACTAGACATAATAGCTCAATCTAGGCTGCCCCCATGACCATGTGTTGCGACACTGAGTTCTGAAGCAAACATCGACAAAAAAAATGGTGCATAGTGGTGGCCAGGGTAAAACCCTAGCCGTGCTCCGCCTCCCCCGATTCGCCGAATGTCATGCTCATAATACATATCAATTCAAATTTTTAATTTTGATTGAGGGAATTCTTACCTTAATTCCCTTCAACATTATGCATCATAAGCAACCAAATGCATACATTCATGTTTATTATCAATTACTTGATACTACCCGATTAACTGGTATTTCATAGAAGCTTTCAATCTCTCTTCACCAACTTCTTGATCACCATTTTACCATCCTCATATTGCCTTCATATGGATGGCTACCGTAAGCAGCGACATGATCATCACTTTCAAACGTGCTATAAAATTTTCTTGGATACATAATCCATCATTAATCACATTCAAATATCACAACATCAATTATTTCATATATAACAACAAACTACTTAGAGTCTACAAGCATTATGCATGCATGTCTAGGAATTCTTACATGCACTAATGCATGTCTATATGCACCAAACATTCATTCTCAACATGCCTGCTAGTGCACATGCATTCTATCTTTCCTATATGCATTATGCATTACATCTAATATTCTCTCCGATGCATATTTATTTCAACTTTATTTATTTAATTTTGTGTTGTAGATGGTTTTCCTTGAATTCCTTTAGATTCTAGCTGCTCACTATGCCTTCATTGTACTCATTTGTTCCATGTGTCTTCTTGTTAGGAACCTTCTAGCCAAGTCCAACTTGGCATTTTCTTAATTCCAGCTAATATGTCTTATTGGAAGCTACTTCCTCTCAGGAAATGATGCCCCAACTTTATTTTGGATGAACCTTTCAATATTCGTAAAGTTGTACAAGCATTGCCTCAACTGACTAATAACACTGCAATCTAACAACCATTCATTGCTTTATTTCTCCATTGGCAACTTTAAAATGAATAAACCATCATTATTTCAACCACTGAATTCCTTGCACCTAATCCCACTTCCACTGCGAACTTTGATTTATAAGTGGATTTATTGCTCTTAATACTTTTAGATAGAAGTTGTTGGTTTATGGCTTGCAACTCTTTTCTAGGACTTCATATGTTCTCACGTAGAGATGACTCACCCATCTCATGAGTCATGCATCACCTCATGAGATTCTCTCCCTCTTTTGCAGCAAGCTTTGCTGCCATCAATTTTACATTCAAGATGAAGGAGTCTCCCTTATCTATTTGTGCCTACTAAAGACATCCTTCACTTATTGTATTCATGTTTCGTGTTAGAATCCATGTCGATATGTCTTTGTAATTCATTCAAAATCTATAACATCTGAATATAAATTTTGGCTCTACTCTTCTAGAGCACTTATCAACCTTTTATTTCCTACTTTGTAGCTCTGCACTTCCCTTTGCAACTCTTTATTGTATCAGGGAACTCTACAAGCTTTTCCCTGCTTACATGTCCATTAGACCTTAGAATTATAATCCACAATAGACCTACATAACCATTATTTAAGTCATCCAATCCTCTTGTCAATAGGCCTTTGACATAACACCCTATCCTTGAGTGTTCCTTTGTTCATCAACAATTACCCTGTTATTAAAAGCTCAACCCCTTTTTATTGCCAGGCTAATGCACTCCAAATGTGCCTCTATACCTGTGCATATGCACCATCATGATCATTTATAGTATTCCTTACATGATATTCAAATTTGGCATGTACCTCTACCGCTTGGAAATATTTTTCCAAAATTGACATTTTTTGAAAAACTTTCAAATTGAGCAATTGCATGGTTCATAGAGTCAATTATCCATTTTCTCAGAACTTTATGAAACAACTAGATGTCTCCTCTGAGAAATTAATCCTCTTGTCATGTTTTCCTCTATATTACCTTTCCAATCGCTATACTCATGCCTTATTATGATTTCGGAGCTAAAAGTTATGGTTGTTTGAAATCAACAATTTCACCCTTTGTTATAGCAAGATTTGCCTCACCCCATACAACTTGCTCAGAAGGCATTTCTATTTCCCTATGCAGACTTGAAGTCCCCTTTTGCACTTCCCAGAGCTAAAAATAGTATTTTTCCACATATGCGCGCCCTAATAGTTATACAACATGCGTATACGCAAGTTGCACCATTACAGCCCGCGTACATCGAGTTTTGTGCCCAAAATTAAAAATTGTGTTGGGTTTCCATGTCACATCATGAGATCTATGATCCTTGACCATCCATATACTGGAAACGTTTTGAATCAGCCCTTCAGTTCCATTTGAAGGCTATAAATTGGGCCATATCAAAGCCATGGAGGAGAAGATAATTCAACTTTTGAGAGTAAAGATACTCTGGAGAAATTTTCACTTCACATTGAGTCTGCGTCCCTTTGTCCTTTAAAGTCCGAACACATTGTTCATCCCCCAAGTTCTTCCCTCTTTGATGGACAACCTCATTGTCTCTCTTATATGAGCTTGCCTTTAGTGGAGGATTGAAGTGGTGGAGGCCTAGCTGGAAGGGACTTAGTTTCTCGGTTTCAAGACGTGCCGACACATAAGTTTGTCACTTATACACTTTTGTGGATCATTTTTTAATAGAAATACTCTTTTCTCGTACAACTGATATATTGCAAATATTTGAATTATTATTCCATGGGCGTATTTGTTATGAATTTTAATGGATTATGCTATTGTATGTGCTAACATTATATATTATCACCATATGCTTGCGTATCTTGGTTGTTGAGGAAAAGTTGCAGGTATAAAGCTTTGGGTCACATGCTCAAAGGTGGTCTTCATCGAACGTCCATACGAGGTAGGCTCTTTATCTTGTCTTGTTAAAATTTTCATTTATATAGCATACTTGGGATTAGAGTCGATTTCTATAGTCATTCCGTCTGTTGTGGTTTACTCCATGCCATAGAGTGATTTTCCTTGTAACAGAATTGGTGACCATATTGGGGATGAATCTTCTATTTTGGGGTTTGGAGTGTTTTTCTTCTTCAATTGCTTTCTGTTACTCTGAGTTTTCTTGTCGCATGATTGCTTGATAGCCTATTTTTACCTTGTATCTGAGTTTTCTTGGCTTAATCCTTTCCCTGGTAGTGTTTTAATACATATACACAGGTTTTCCCTTGATAGACACGGACATACAAGAGTTGTCCTTTTATAGGGCGCGTACATACGTGATTTTTCCTTAAATAGTCGCATACATCAACTTTTTAGGCTTTCCATCTAAGTTTGTTGTTTGCTGGGTAAGTTTTGATGGTTGCCGAGTCTTCTTGGGTCTATGTCCTAACTATTGAGTGCCTACAGAGTGATAGGAAACCTTCTTTTGGTTGAATTTTCGAGCGGTTTTTCTTTCTTATCATATTTTTCATTGGTTTTCCTTTCATCTTGGTCTGAGTGTTTGCTTCTTGGTATCCTACGTGGCTTGTCGCTTTTGCTTGCAGTAGGGTCTATGTATCAAGCTGCTATTCAATCCTTGCATTTTCATTTCTTTATATTGAAAATACAAAAATATACATTTTGCATTATGGCATTTGCTCTTTTGGTTATTCAGTATTGATCTTTACATTTGTGGAAAGATTGCATCTTATTGAAATTGTAGAAGTTGCATTTGAAAAGCTTATCATCTCTTCAGAATTTAAAGTTAGGACTTTGTATTATATTCATATTCATTTCTTTTATATGCTGAGTCACAACATCATTAGTTTCACGACCACATCTCTTAAGTAAACAAAGCCATTAAAATTAACACTGATTAATTAAAATTGATTAGTAACGATATTATTTTTTAGAGTACACAAACAAGCTTAAGATATAGGGCGTTGTAATAGGATTCTATGAGTAAACTTGTCCAAGGCTATTAAACTCAACATATGTGTCTGACCAGGGAGTGGTGAAATTCATTGTGTAATTAGTGACGTCAGAAGGCTCCGCTCACACCGATGTTAAGCACGAGGTCGCGTAAAGTTGGTTGCAGAGATAGCCCTCTAATACCTTCTTAGCGTCAGAGATATTTCTGGGGATCTATTCGTATTTGGGGGTCTTGCTAGTACCTTTACCTCCTTGAGAGGCAATTCTTTTAAGATTTCGGGCTTTGTTACCCTGCCCATACGATGGACCTGGCATACGACTATTCTCCTAGGCATTGGTTATATCATGGTGTCCTTATTTGCTTTACATAGGTAGCCACATAGGTTACTTGCAGGGGTTTTTTTTAGGTACCCCGAGTCAGATAAGGGTCGGACAACACAAAACCTTTATGGAAGATTACCTCTCTGGGGGGATCTGATCGACTGCGTTGTTAAGCCCACGAGGGCCCTTTTAATTGATTCTGATATCTCCGATCTTTTGAATGGAGTCTGAGGCCCCTCTTGGGTGAGGCATACCTACTCTAGTGAGGGAGGCCCCTTTTCAACCACTATATCATGTTTGTGTGCATTTGGCCTTTTGTTTATTTTGGTGTGCACTCTGATTTTTAGTTGGCCTTAGGATTTGGTTTCTATATCTCGAGTCTTGAGTCATCGTGGAGCCAGAACAACTTCCTCGTTGGTCTCACCATTTGTTGAAGTTACCACCACATCTTGAGTCTTTGCCATCTAAAAGGGGTAAAGTTATCAAATGTGGTACACATACCTCCACCTATCAGACTTGTGATTATACAAGTATGAGTACTGAGTCGAGTCAGAAAGACACTGGGAGTCCTTCGACTCCCATGCCTACTATAGTTAATGGAACTCCTTCAACCACTACGGCTGTAATGCCAGAGGTTCTCGTCATCACTCCTATCTGGCATGTGGTTGCTACTCAACCCATAGTAACGAACCCTTTTGGGTCTCTTTTTGGTTCGCCTGGATATAATTCTCAGTCCATACCTATGACCTCTAACCCTTTCTCTTGTGGTATGCTAAACCTGACATCACAACTTTCATCCTCCATTCCAACGACTAATACAAATCCTAGTATTGGACTTGGGGACATGGCCCCTCTATATACTCCTCTCCCGCCTAGTGCAACTCAAATTCCCCAAACGAATCCTTCGGTCGAGGGTCAACCTCCATTTTTCTTCAGGTCTAATGTTGGTCTCAATGTTTCTGGATGGAGTAATCAACCAGGCGGACAAGCTACTTCCTCTGTTCCGTCCTTTACTTTTTCCTCATCAGCACTGATTCTGACTAATACATTTGGTATGATGAATCCACCTCTATCCTCCGGATTTACACCTCAGGGAGGTTAGTTTCATACTATGGGAAACCCCCAGCTTGGAGCTCCTCTGGCTGGGGGCAATATTTATAACACACATTATAATATTCCTATAGGCATGGTGCACAACCAACCTCTTGTGAATAAGTTCAGAGGAGGATATTATACTCCTGGATAGGGCCATGGTGTATACCAGAACCTTGGATGGGCTGCAATCCCTCAACATCAATCTTTCTCAGGAGCATGGGCTCAGATGCCGCAACCCCGACTCCCATTTATGGAAACACTTAATTTTCCATACTTGTCGAGGTTAACGAATGACTTGGTGCATCATGATCCATCATGGCCCCCCTTCCGCACTAAGCTTCCTTCGGATATTTAAAAATTCGAAGGAAAAACTGGTGAGGATCTAGGTGATCACGTCACTACTTTTCATCTTTGGTGCTCATCCAATTCTCTTAATTATGATTCTATTCATTTGAGACTGTTTCAACGCACCCTCACGGGGGTTGCAACGAAATGGCACATTGAGCTACTGGGGGAACATATGGGAATTTTAATCACATGGTTTTAGTCTTTCTCAACCACTTCCAGTTGACGGTTCATTATGATGCCGGCATAGAACTCATGTCGATCCTTCGCCAAGATAAGGCCACACATATCTCGGACCATATCAAAGAGTGGTGCAGATGAAAGAGGTTGATTAAAGCCTACATTCCTCCATAGTTTCTGTTGGAATGGTTCCTAAAATCCCTATTGCCTTATATTTCAAGGATGTTTCTACATCCAGGGTAATCTCTAAGGAAGAAGCTATTTTCAAAGCCCAACAATTGGACCTCATATATGTCAGTCTGAGATGTTATATGAAATTCTTCCACACGCACCGAGGTCAAATTATGACCCAAGAAAAAATCTTGGGCCTCATGCCGATGGAATTATAGGCTCTGCAAATACTAAGTCTGTAGACTTGGTGATGAACTAGTTGAAGGAGCTATCTCTAAGCCAGTCTACAATAGGACCAGCTTCGTCTGTGTTCTGCATTCCCACTCAGTCGACGGATGTGCATTTTGTACAGTCGTCGACCAACCCAAATGGTGACCAACAACTAGGCGAGAATAGAAGGAAAGGACGAGGTAATTGTAAGGGGGGGATAAATGATAACATAACCAAGAACAACGCTAACAATGATATATTGAAGATTAATGTTGGTGAGGGAAAGAAAGAAAAGAGGAAGGTGAAGTTTCCTTGTAAACTTTGTACATATGATCACCTTACCCACTTATGCCCCAAACTTGAGGAAGCCATGAGGCTCTTATCTCAACCGCCCACTGTGCAGAGCAATCCGTTTCCGCATAATCAACACATGGCCTGGAGCTCCTCTAACGCCGGTAATGCGTCGAGTGGGAATCAAACCCCTCGAACCACGAAGGTGACCATCTACGTGTAAATATGGTCAAGTCTCAAATTAATGTAGCCACTCGATCTTGTGATTACTGTTCCTCGCAAACTGTTCCAGGTCTAGAGTCTCCCCCTCCTCCGAAAACACCTTTGCAGATCGAAAAGCCAGAGTCTCCACCTCGTATTCCGAAAGGAGTACTAAAATGCTCTACCCACAACCCTAATGATAGAGCTGCCCAGAACTATTCGATTGTCAAGGATCTGGGTCAAAACCCGTGTGCGATGTCGACTTTGGAGGTGCTCCAGACATGTCCTTCACATAGGAATGCCTTGTTATCTGTGTTAGGAGCTCTAAACCCATGTGGCTCAAAGGTTATCAAGTTTAACATCATGAATGTTCAACCTCGCTTGCCTTACCACGTGGCCTTTCATATCCATGTGGATTACTCGAAATATACCATCAAACGTACTGTTATTGATGAAGGCATTGCAACGTGCATGATGTTCCTAACCTGTTGGAAAACCATTGGCTCTCCAACCCTCTCTCAATCTCCAACTATGTCGATTGCATTTGATGGTCATTCTTTCCGTCCCCACAAAATTCTTCCTACCTTTCTAGTCCAGTTAGGTGGAAAGATAGTGGAGGTGGATGTTGAGGTGGTTGATGCACCCCTTGACTATAATTTATTGTTAGGGCGTAATTGGACTTCTGCCATGACCACAGTCATATCGCCCGTTTTCAACACTTTATGTTTTACTCACGAAGGGAAAATCGTGACGATTGATCAATTATCCTTTACGCATGCTAGTCCCAATGCATAATTTGGACCATCAATCCCAGTGATCTACAATTCCCAGTTGACAATTGAGGATATCGGTGTCAGAATGTATTCCTCCCTCATGGGTACTTTTGATTTCATGACATGAATTCATCACATTTATGCCATGTCCAATAGGTATTCTTCGTCAGTGAGGTCCGTTCCTTTTTGTACTTCAACAATCCTTGGACCCCACCTTCCCTGACCATGTCTTGTGAACGTCAGTAACATATTGAAAAGGAAATGCCACTGTCAGTGACAGAGATAGTGTATCGGGTTGTTCTTGACTCTACTGCTGACCCAGATCCTGTCTTCTTGCAGATGGATGAGGAGGATCCTGTTCTTCATCCCGTATGGGCCACTTCATCATCTTGCTCACATGATTGCCTCGATGATACTTTACCTTCGGATGAAGCCATCTTAGAGGCCATGAATGGTCACTATAGGCCATAGGATGATATGCATCACCGCTTTTACTTTCTCCCAGAACTTGTTAGGCTCGAACAAGACAATTTTAGATCTACCTTGAGTGAGATGGTCGGTCACGTGGTCACGCCGTAGTTCCACTAGATATGCATGGCATTTATGCCGAAGGAAACATGGAAAATATTTCTCCTACCGTCACGATCGACATCTCTTGAGTTCTTGGTAATATTGAAAATGTATATATCGGTGCAGATTGTTTGCCTGAAGAAATTCATATCTACACCGATCTCTTCAAGGAATTTTATGATGTATTTGGTTGGTCATACAAAGAGATGCCAAGAATCGACCCTTGTATTGTCGAACATGAAATCAAGACTTGCCTGGATGCTAAACCTATTCGACAACGTCTCAGAGTTGTTAACCCTAAGAAGGACCCTGCTATTAAGGCAGAGGTGGAGAAACTACTCAATGCTTGTTTCATCTACCTGGTTCCTTTGACTGAATGGGTGTCAAATCTCATTACTGTGAATAAGAAACAAGGAACCATCCGTGTGTGTATGGATTTTCAAGACCTGGACAAGGCTTGTCCTAAAGACAACTTCCCGACACCTTTCATTGATTAGATTCTCGATGAGTGTGCAGGAAGCGAGGTTTTTTATTTTATGGATGGATTTTTAGGATATAATCAAATTCAGATCAAACCCGAGGATCAACATAAGATGACATTTATTTGTCCTTGAGGTACTTTTGCATACCAGAAAATGCCTTTGGTCCTTAAAAATGTCGGAGGAACCTTCCAACGCACCATGACCTTTGCTTTTCACGATCTCAAACACATTGTCAAAGCTTATCTTGACGATCTCACTGCTCACTGTCCCATGAGAGTAGATCATTCCACTCACCTTCGACTAGTATTTGAGAGATGTCGTTATTATCACATCCGTTTAAACCCTCACAAGTGCATCTTTTGCGTTAGGTCTGGACGTCTCTTGGGGTTCTTAGTCTCTAAGAATGGGATCTTGGTGGATCCTATGAAGGTTGAGTCAATACTTCGGTTTCCTCCCTCGTGCAACATTCGTCAACTTCAGGGTTTACAGGGGAAAGATAACTTCTTACGTCATTTCATAGTGAACTATGCCAATATAACTAAGGGTTTCATGTGTCTTTTGAAGAAGGATACTCCGTTTATATGGGATGAACAAGCCCAGGAATCCTTCGATGCACTTAATAAAGCCTTGGTATCAACACCTCTGCTAAAGCCTACTAACTACAATAGAGATTATTTGCTTTATATCGCCGCGTCTGAAGGGACGATTGGTATGGTTCTAGTTCATGAAGACGTTGAACTCCATGAGCATGTCATCTACTATCCTAGTCGAAACTTAGTCGGTCCTGAGCTTAAGTACTTTGACGTTGAGAAGCTAGCCTTGGCTGTCGTACACACTGTTCAAAGATTTTGACATGATATACTACTTTGCAAAAATACCGTAGTTTTTTATGTCAATCCATTTCAATATGTCCTCACTAGGTGTATCATAGAGGGAAAATACAATAAGTGGATTGTCATTTTGCAAGAGTTTGACCTCGACTTTGCTTCAACGGAGTCTAAGAAATCGCTAGTTTTTGTTGAGATGATATTAGACTTTCCTAGATTAGATGAGGATGTTATCCATATCGATTCATTCGCGGATGAACATATTTTCCTTATCTCATCTTTGGACCCCTGGTATGGAGACATTTTAATATATCTTCAAACCTTGAATTTACCTTAGCATCTGTCGAGAGACGATCAACGATGTATACGACATCAAGCTAAAAACTACCTTATTGTCGGCAATAGTTTGTATCGTCGAGGTGTAGATAATATCTTGTATCGTTGCTTGGCTCGTGAGGAAGCTGAGTCCGTTCTTAATGACTATCACAGTGAGGCTTGTGGTGGTCATCTATCTGGGCTTGTGACAACCCAAAAAATATTGCAAGCTGGTTATTTTTGGCCGTCAATTTTTAAGGATTGTGTTGAAGCAGTCAAGAAGTGTCACCCTTGCTAGGTGTTCGCTGGGAAAATG
This sequence comes from Picea engelmannii, assembly GCA_009831015.1. Classification (NCBI taxonomy): domain Eukaryota; kingdom Viridiplantae; phylum Streptophyta; class Pinopsida; order Pinales; family Pinaceae; genus Picea; species Picea engelmannii. Next base: position 1,872,470 of record ML777498.1, read on the forward strand.
CGCTCGCATCCAGACCCTCTTCATCCATTCATCACCGTTGGTCCCTTCACCAAGTGGGGGGTGGATTTTATGCAGTGTAGCCTAGCTTCGACTAGGGGGCATCAACATATTATCGTGGCCATGGACTACTTCACTAAATGGGCAGAGGCCATGGCTACTATGAAATTCGATGGTAAGACAACAACATTTTTCATTTTCAACCAAGTTATATCACTATTCAGAATCCCAAAGGAGATTGTCACTGATCATGGAAGTCACTTTCAGAATGAAATGATGAAGGATTATCATCAAAAATGGGGTTTAGGCACGATCATTCTTTCCCTTATTATCCCTAGGAAAATGGACAAGTAGAGGCTGTGAATAAATCTCTCAAGACCATTTTGCAAAAAAACTATCAGCCAGAGTAAATCTGACTGGCATCTTATGATTTACCCTATGCTTTGGGCATACCAAACCTCGATTAAGACTTCCACCGGTTTTTCTCCTTTTCAGTTAGTACACGGTGTGGAGTTGATCCTTCCAATTGAATGCGAAATCCCTTCACTCAGGGTGGTAATTGAGCTCCTACCTGACAGTTTCGTTCTTGAAGAATGCCTCGTACACCTAGAACATCTAGATGAGTAGCGTCGATATGCCTCTATGACTATCGAAGTGAATAAACAACGTGTCAAGGTTCAGTACGATAGGTTTGTATGTCCTCGGCAGTACGCTGAGGGTGACTTGGTCCTCCTGTATGACCAGGCCAAAGAACCATTGGGGGAAGACAAGTTTAACCCCATCCATGATCCTTATATCGTGCGATGTGTTTTGGAAAAAGAAACATATGAGTTAGAAGATTATGAAGGGAATATGTTGGTTGAGCCCAAAAATGGGCTCTACTTGAAAACATATGACGCTTGAGCCCTTAAGATTAGGCGTGAATCTTTGTATACTAGTGTATTTTAGTGTATATATATGTTTTCCTTTGAGTCATTCGACTTGCTTATCGAGTTTTCCCTTGGTTGGCAGATGTCAATGGAATCTCTTGTTTACTTAGGATTCACAGATTGTGTCAGTCGTCATACACACAACTTGGCTTCCGCCGCTTGGATCATTTACTCACCCGAGGGTCAATTGGTGTCTTCAGGTGGCGTTTGTCTAAGGCCATCAATGAACAATGTGTCCAAGTATAGCGCCATTATATAGCTTTTACGCGATGCCATTTATCATGGTGTTCGATCTTTAGAAGTTCGCATGGACTCCCAGTTAGTAGTATGCGAGTTAAACAATAATTACCGTGTGCGAGACTATTCTCTACTTCGACGATTCCTACGGGTACGACTTTTGGAATGCCACTTTGATTTTATTACTTATAATCACATACCTAGAAGTTCTAATATGTATCCGATGCATATGCTAATTATGTCTTAGATTGGCATTTGTCACATGACTAAAGTAAAGAAAACACATCAATGTACACATTGTATCATATATATAAGTAAAGCCAAAGACCAATGTTTTTTTATTTCATCTCTCCAAAAAATATGTTGTCATAGTACAAAATGGGGCTCACACCCCCAAAATACATATACAATCGATAGATATAATGACCATGACATCTACGCATGTGGAGCCGGATGTGTGTCATGATATCATACATGGCGTTTGCAAGACGTCGGAAGAGTCACACCCACACACGAGGCACACCTACCACATGCGACTGCATCACCTCTAGCAGATCCTCTACCTAAACCATGGGAATCCTGTGTGTCAAACGAGGCAGGTTCCCCTGCACATTTTGAAGCACTCTCTTCGCATCTCCTCCCACTGGCTCATCCCCCCCGCTTCCTCCGCCGATGTCAGGGGAATCTATCTGGCAGTCGCGGACCCACATCCGCGTAACAAAGCATTTTTGTTGAATACTTGACACCATCCAAAATTATTTGCATTTTTTTTACTCTTTTAAAGAAAACACAAAAAAATGAAATATATAAAAAAAATTCATACCTATATCTCTGTAGGCAGAACTTGCTGGAAATGGCATGTCAAGATCTCCTCTGTAGTCATTGCTTGCATAAGGGTAGTCATCCAGGGCTATCACTTGCCGACGCCACCAGAATAAGAACTCATCATTGTAGGTGGTTGGCGCCCTACCACCTCCCAACCGTCTCATAACCTCGATCCACCGTGACATAGATGGATCACGCGGTCTTGTGAAACGATCTCGACTTTAGGGCCCAATCCTGGAACCCGCTCAAAGAAAAAACTACATAAGATAGATGCGAACCCGAAGTTTCTCTTTCTACCTTGTTTGCAGTCTATCAACTGGCTCTTCATGTTAGCCAGTAGTGAGGTGCACTAATCATAAAATGTGGGTCGTTAGCAATCCACTGAGTAGAACATCAGTGGCCTTAATGTCTGGTGCAACGAGGCTAACCCTATGATCCGTGTAAGTAAAAGAACGATGATCTTCAAACTCAAGTTCTCGATCGCCCTTATGGGGAGTTGGCTCCCTACTTTTTTTGTGCCTGCAACACAGTGGGTGGCGATGTAGTCCTCTATCTTCATGCCACGCCCAGCCCCCCAAGATTTAAGGTTCACCACTTCACCCCGACGAGACAATCCTGTAAGGAAATAGATATCCTCGACTTCAATTCTCAATGGTTTCCCATCGAGATTGAAGGCCTCTATATCTGGATCCCAAAATTTCACCAACATTTGGAGAAATCTCACTTGAGCCCTCATTCCTTTGAGAGCCCAAAACTTGTAAAGACCACATATTTTTAGCGCTAATTGGGCCCCTGCATCTCTTTTCAATGCAACATCAACTTCCTCATGCTCTATCTCTCTCCATTCAAGTACCATCCCGCAAGAAGAAAACCATTTTTTTGAGTCAAACTCTTAAAAAAACTAGTTTGTGGACTTGTACATGGGATGCAATGTGAACAATCGTGTGTAAAGCTGCATATTTGCGAGCAGACTTTGCCTTGACCGCGTATATGTCTCCATATACGCGACCTAATGAACTACAACCTGCGTACACCCTAATTCCTAATTTATGCCTTCAAAAACTCAAAAAATGAGGCCTAATTTGAAATTGTAAGCCATTAGAGATGAAGAGGAGGGAAACATCACTTACTTGGTCCAGACGGTTGTCAATTCTGTCGCTCGTAGCTTCCGCAATCGACACTTGAAGATCGTGGGAAAATTGTTCCAAAATGCACTATGTGGGTAAAAAACTCATATGGTATCGTAAAATTGGTTATTTTTTACTATTAGTAGAATATTTTTATCCACTTTACATGGTTTTTTCTAATTATCAAGTCTATGTTGTCGGAGTCCTCCATGTGTTTCATGCTCTTGTTCAAAGGATGTCTATAAGCCCATGTCAACCATTTCTCAAAACTCTTGACTTTTCATGTCGACCATACTCTCAATGTGTCTTGGAATCACATGAAGTTGTATTCCTACCATGCACCCTGGTCCTACTTTCATTATGGGTAGGTAACCTTGAACCCAATAGTTGACATCTCCTCATTGGTTGCTGACTGGGGGGTTTCATTTGTGTTCGACAGCAAGAAATCCATTCACACATTGGTATCCGTACAATGTCTTGGATGCCATTAGCCTTATTGGTGGTTTCCTCACCTTTGTCGGTAGTTTTCCTTATTGAATGTTATTCAGAGGGTCCTTTTCATGCACTACTTGCATTTGGTGCATGCGAAAGATGCACAGGGTCATTGGTTCGTGAACATCCTCTTCACTCGAGTTCCTCCAAATCATCAAGTTATTGCTTTGTACCTTGTTCTGAATGATGAGAGATGCCTTAATGCTCTCCTTTCAGCATGTCTCCTTCCATCAAATTTGGCTCATCTATTATGGAAAAGAGGCCTAGAGTCCTATGAGTACCTAGAGGATTGCAGTCATTAGTGACAGGTTCTCCCACCATTGACAGTTGGGAATACATCAATGTCTCCTGATCGATGGATTCTTCAAGTGTTCGACTTCAATACCTTTATTCACACTTGTAATAATGTACTTGGTGCCTACTTTCATTATCGGTAGGTTGTCTCGCGTTTGTTTACGGTATCCATTAATGACCGGTAATCAAACGAAGTCTCATTATGTTCGACCTCAACTCCTCTATTCACATGATGTAGACTTGCACCTTTGGCATATCATGTAGAAGACTTGAAGACATCAATTATAGTAGCAACTTCCTTGAGTTGTTGCTATCATTCATTGGACCAGTACCTATATGACTTCAGTAATCATGGGAGATCAAATTGTACTCCATTGTATACATATATCTTCAGATTGATTTTGAGACTGGTTTTCACTAGGCCTTGTTCGTGACTATGACAGGCTATGACATGTATCTACTTTGTATTTCCTATTCATGGCCATGAACAACTATTTGGTATATTTCCACATGGATTTGCAGTGTAATTCAAAATGGAAACCATGTGTACAAAGTCATAATGAATTGTAATATTTTCATGAGCAACTAGTTCTTCCAACTGAGTCTCCATCACTCCACTTCTGGGAATTATAATGTATTTTTGCCATCGCAGATACTCCTCTAACCTCACAAATTAGGGGGCATCTGTTATAGGAAGATTTGCCTCACCCCATACAACTTGCTTGGAAGGCCTTTCCATTTCCCTCTGCAGGCTTGAAGTCCCCTTATGCACTTCCCAGAGCTAAAAAATCACATTTTTCCACATATACACGCCCTAATAGTTATATAACATGTGTATATGCAGGTTGCACCATTACAGCCCGCATACATCGGGTTTTGTGCTCAAAATTAAAAATTATGTCGGGTTTCTATGTCATGTCATGAGATCCATGATCCTTGACCTTCCATATATTGGAAATGTTTTGACTCGGCCCTTCAGTTCCATTCGAAGGCTATAAATTGGGACATATCAAAGCCGTGGAGGAGGAGAGAATTCAAATTTTGAGAGCAAAGATACTGTAGCGAAATTTTCTCTTCACATCGAGTCTGCATCCCTTTGTCCTTTAAAGTCTAAACACATTGTTCATCCCCCAAGCTCTTCCCTCTTTGATGGAGAACCTCATTGTCTCTCTTATATGAGCTTGCCTTTGGTGGAGAATTGAAGTGGTGGAGGCCCAGCTAGAAGGGACTTAGTTTATCGGTTCCAAGATGCGCCAACACAGAAGTTTGTCACTTATACACTTATGTGGATCATTTTTCAATAGAAATACTCTTTTCTCGTCCAATTGATATCTTGCAAATATTTGAATTGTTATTCCATGGGTGTATTTGTTATGAATGTTAATGGATTATGCTATTGTATGTGTTAACATTATATATTATTTCCATATGCTTGTGTATCTTGGTTTTTGAGGACAAGTTGCAGGTATAAAGATTTGGGTCACGTGCTCAATGGTGGTCTTCATTGAACGTCCAAATGAGGTAGGCTCTTTATCTTGTCTTGTTAGCATTTTCATTTATATAGCATACTTGGGATTAGAGTCGATTTATGCAGTCATTCTGTCTGTTGTGGTTTAGCTCATGCCATAGAGTGATTTTCCTCGTAACACCCTTTTTGCACCTATTTCACTAGTACAATTAATCTCAAAGGCTAACTTCTTCTACTTGTAGAAATATTTTGGCAAGAACTAGGAATTTTTTTATATCATGAACTGACAATGTTCTTGATTGTGAGTACACATCAATTTTCATATTTAGAATTTGATACTCTAGTCAAAATATGTATAAATATGGAAATGACGACTTTGCACTTTTACATTTTCTCCATACTTGGAATTTTTAGCAAAATTGGCTATCTTCCAAACGAAGCAAAACTGGGAGAAATTTCCTCAAGACAAAGTTGTTTGGATCATTGAGTAGGTGAAATGTCGAATAAATATTTTTTTTCCTGATTCGTTATCTAGGGTCCCTTTTCCTCTATTGAAGATTTTAAAAATCTCCAAAAAGTGCTTGGGAATAGTGGTTTTTGACTTGTTTTTGCACCTCCACTGCAAACCTTTTGGAATTATGCCAAAATCCTAGTTGGGTATATTTGTCTCTACTTTTTGGATTCTATAAAGATTTAATCTTAATCTGGGTCCCATTCATGGAGCACTACTCTAATCTTCCAAAACCAATAATTTGCATTTTCTGAGAAATTGAAGCATAAAAGGTCAGTGGTCATAACACTTTTCTAGGCTTCGTCATTACAGAATACCCTTTAAAGTTTATTTGATTTTGAGTCAATATGCTTATGTTATGACCAAAATAATTTTTTGGCTCCAAACTTTTTTTTATACTTGACCATCTTTCTCCTTCCGTTTCCGCCCTCTCTTTTCTCTTCTCTTCTTCTTTTCTTTTCCTTCTTCTCCTTTTCTTTCTCTTCTCTTCCTTGACGATCACTAAAAACATTTAATTGCAAGCTAGTGAAATCCTTGTAACGATGATCAACATGATTCCTTGTATCAACGATTGGTGAAAAACCTCTATCGTCCATTGGTGAAAAACCTTCTATGGATGATCAACAAAAAACCCTTTATCGATGATTGGTGAAAAACTGTAATGTTCCTTAGCAATTTCAGTCAGGAACTAGGGTTTGATGTTGTTTGATTTTTGCAGGTAGTGATTACAGAAAGGTGTGCTGAAGAGTTTTTCTTGGATTTTTATTGCATTGAAGACATAATAACAAGATTGAAACAATATTCAAGGAAAGAAAGACACACAAGAAATTAAGCTTCAGATTTGACCTTTATTTAATATTAGAAGAGATCCTCATACATGGATATGTAGATATGGTACAATAGAAAAGTTATATAGACCCTAGTTCTTCACCCACTGAATATAGCCGATTACAAGATTAATTTATTTCCCTTCCTGAATAGAATCCTTCAGATCTCTGCTAGTACGGTCCTGGATGGCTAGATCTGGAACTGGTATGACCCTTGACTGGCTGGAAATGCTCAATATTTCGGCCTCCTGGTAAATGGCCTCCAAAATCTACCAAAATACCCTCAAACTGTAGATAGGGAGCTATAAAGTAGGGAGGATCCAAGTTTAAGTGAAAACCCCCAAAGTTTCCTTCAGATCTAAGAGTATCCTCAATGGGAGTTGCACCCTCCTTCAGAAATTCATCCCAAGCCAAATAAAATCATCCAAGAGGAAAACCCTTGGTGTAAAGGCTGCAAAAGGGCACTATGAACATAGAAATAGACCTCTAATAGTGGAGAAATGCAGATCAAGTCTCCTCCAAGAAAATTGAACTTCTTCTCTTCCAATGGTGTGCCCTACTGCTGGAAAACCTTCAGATCTGTACATCAAACTCCAAATATTGCATGCTAAATACTTGTGACTGGATTAGAATGGTGAGGGAGGGATATTTCACCTCCTTGGCCAAGCTTGAACCAGGAATAGAGGAATCTTTCACCTCCTTGCTGGTTTCTAGGGGTTGTTCACTCAGAACCCTCAAAACGTAAGTTGTCTAGCTTAAGAGTGCAAAGTGCAAATGAATAATGATAATTGGATCCTGAGAGGTGTTCCCTCCTCTTTTGTTTATACCTCCTTTTTCTGATTTGTCATTGAGTTTCTTTTTCCCACTTACTAAGGTTTTTAATTTAATTTTCCTTTCAGTCACTTAATTCTTCCTTAGCCTTTTACCAATATTACTTTAATAATATAACTTTAGATGTCTTAGTGACAAAACCATACTTTCCTTCCCCTTATTTTTCTTGGACTATAGTCTAGAGGGGTAGCTAGAATACTATGTCCTTGAGCTCTTGTGTCAATGAGAAGGGGATATTACAGTCACCCCTACTGGAAGTTGCTTTCCCTAAATCAATCCAGAACCAGTTTCTTGCAATATTCATTCACTTTCCCAAGTAGCATCTTCTATGGGAAAATCTTTCCATTTAACCAAATATTCTTTAATTGCTCTACTCCTTAGTTGTTTCACCCTGGTTTCTAATATCTCCTCTAGTATTAAGTGTAGATTCCCTTCTTCATCAACTAGTGGCAATGTCTCATTGACTAGTACATGTTGACCCAATGCTCTTTTCAAATAAGACACATGGAAAACATTGTGGATTTTACTTCCTAGGGGCAATTTCAATTCATATGCCACTTCTCCAATTCTTCTCTGCACTTCATATGGACCATAGAAGTGTGGTTGTAATTTCTCAGCACCACTCTTCTTGATAGATGCTTGTATGTATGCATGCAATCTCAAGTAGACCAGGTCACCAACTTCAAAAGTGCACTCCACCCTTTTCCTATCTACGTATAACTTTCGTTGGTTATGCACTCTATGGAGATTGTCCTTGAGTTCTTCGATGATGTCCTAATTAGCCTGGATCCACTCCTTTTCCATAGCTACCTTTCTTTCCCCAAATACAATCTCCTCAAAAGTAAGAGGATCATCACTGTATAAAGCTTTAAAGGGGGACATGTCAATAGCCATGTGGTAGGTGGTATTGGAACAATACTCCCCCAAGTAAAGCCATTTGACCCAAGCTTTATGTTGTCCCACTGCATAATTTCTTAGGTAACTCTCAATCCATTTTTTGACAATTTCGGTTTCTATTTCAGTTTGGGGATGGTAGCTAGTGCTAGGAGTCAATTCAGTACTCACCAATATCTACAGTTCCTTCCAAAAGATACTCATGAATTTGCTATCCCTATCACTAACAATGTTCTTTGGTAAGCTATGCATCCTAAAGACCTCTCTGAAGAATAAATCAGCTACATGTGATGCATTATAGTCCATGGAGATGGCAAAGAAATGACTAAACTCGGTCAGCCAATCCACAACTATGAATATACAATCCTTATCTTACGCTTTGGGAAGACTTGTGATGAAATCGATTGAGATACCCTCCAATTTGTTCTCCGGTATTGGAAGGGGTTGTAAGAGTCCTGCTGGATGAGAGTGCTCATCTTTATTCTGTTGGAAAGTAACACATTCTTTGATGTAGCACATAATGTCTCCTTTGAGTCATTTCCAAGAGAACCTTTCTCTTACATGTCTGTATGTCTTAAGGAACCCTTGATGACCTGCTATTGGTGCATCATGGAAGGCTTGGAGCACCTTTCTTTTGAATTTAGATCTGGGTACCAAATAGATCCTTTCTTTATAATAAATGATGTCATTTATGACCCTGTACCTGTCATCCTCTAGTTGCCCATCCATCAACTCACATGCAAACTTGTTCTTTGATTACTCCACCAACAACCGTGGTTTCCAATCTACTGATATTTCTGTCATAGAATATGTTGAAGGTCTTCTTGATAGGGCATCTACAAGTACATTATTCTTGCCTTTGACATATTCAATATCAAAATTGTAATCTTGAATCTTACTTACCCACTTTGGTTGTCTCTCGTTCAAGTCCTTTTGAGATAAAAAGTACTTGAGGCTATTGTGGTCAGTTCTTACTACAAATTTCGCTCCAACTAAGTATCGTCTAAATTTGGACAAAGCATGCATTATGGCTAGCATCTCTTTGTCATATATTGTGTAGAGAAACTCAGGGCCTCTCAACTTACGGATCTCATAGGAAATGGAATGCCTATTTTTCATAAGGATAGCCCCTACTCCTACACATGATGCATCACATTCTAATATGAAAGGTTGAGAAAAATCAGGTAGGGAAAGTACCAGGAAAGTACTCATAACCTTCTTCATTTTCTCAAATGTGACATGTGCTTCATCACTCCAAGTGAAAGCCCCTTTCTTGGTTAAGTCTGTCAGAGGAGTGCAAATCTGGGAGAATCCCTTGACAAACTTTATGTAGTAGATGCAAATACCAAGGAACCCTTTGAGTTCTATGAGTGTCCTTGGGGTAGGTCAATTGATGATAGCTTGTATTTTTTCTTGATGAACCTATACTCCTTTTTCCCTAATAATATGTCCTAAGTATAGAACCTGGTCATACCAATCTCACACTTAGAATCTTTAGCATATAAGGACTGCTCCTCCATGATGCCTAAAATTTCATCCACATGTCTTAAATGGTCCTCCCATGTCTTGCTATAGATCAATAAGTCATCAACGAAGACAAACAAATATTTTCTTGGCTGCTTATTGAACACATGGTTCATACATGACTGAAATTTGGTAGGAGCATTGGTGAGGCCAAAAGGCATCACATGAAACTCACAGTGGCCGAAGTGACATCTAAAAGAAATTTTATGTACATCTTGCTCTCTCATCCTGATCTGATGATAACCTGAGCGTAGATCTATCTTAGTAAATTAAACTGCACCATGAAGCTCATCCAACAGTTCATCAATCCGGGGAATGGGGTACATGTTCTTAATGGTCCTTTTTCTCAATGCTCGATACTCTATGCACATGCGCATGGATCCATCCTTCTTTTTTACCAATACAACCGATGATGCGAATGGACTTGAACTCGGCCTGATATGTCCCATAGCTAACAATTCCTTGATAACACTCTCTATCTCCTCTTTATGCTTCTTTGAGTGCCTGTAAGGTGTAGTAATGACTAGCTTGGCTCCTCTTCCAATTCTATAACATGCTCAAACCCTCTATCTGGTGGTTGTCCTAGAGGAATAGGCTCAAAGACTCTTGTGTGCTTGTGAAGGATTTTTTGTATATCTGGAGGGTACGGTTTTCTTTTCTCGCTTTTAGTATCCATAATAAAGCATTTAAATGCATAAGATATCTCCTCTCGCCTGAAAATGGCATGCATCTTCTTCATTGTCACCACCCTTGGTGAATCCCCTGCCATTCCCTGAAGCGTGACTCTCCTTCATTCCTCTGTGTTGAAGGACATCTCCATTGTTTTGTAGTTGGTCATGATAGGTTCCAATGTGCTAAGCCACTACACACCTAGGATGATATTGGTGTCAGGAATGTCTACCACATAAAAATCCAATGTTAAGGTGTATCGGCCTAGAGTCAAGCTCATTTGTGGAATGTACTTGTCATAAGCTATAGTACGACCCCCTGCTACCTCAACCAAGAAACCTTCAAACTCTACTATGGATAGATGCCTCCTCTCCACCATGGCTATATAAATGAAGTTATGGGAGGCTCCTCCATCGATCAATACTATTTCCCTTTGTCCCTGAACAACTCCTTTTATTCTGAAGGTATTAAATTTTGGCACCCCACTCATAGAAGCAATAATGACCCTTTTAAGGCCTATATATGGGGGTAAAGGTGCTTCATGACCTTGTTCTTGTAAGGTTTCTTCTTCCTCCTTGAGGTTTTCCTACATAATATGTATAGCTCCATCCTCTTCATCCTCTGCCTCCTCGTCACTGTCATACACTACCTCAATGTAGTGGATTTTTCCCTTGCCTAAACATCTATGTCTTGGCTGCCAAGGGTCCCTTCAAGTGTAACATAGTTGCTTACTTCTTAGATCTCTTCTTGCAGCTTCATCTAACTTCCCCTTTCCTCCGTCCACTAGTCTAGTATCATGGCCTCTTGGAATAATGGGTGGTTTAGGTGTAAATCTGTTTTTATTGGCTGCTCCAACTAAATCCCTGGTGTGCTCAATGGCATCCTGTAAGGTTATAGGCTTGAAAGCCTTAACCCACCCTCTCACTAGTTCTGTCAATCCATCTATAAACAACATAAGTAATCTAGATTCTGCCACATCCGGAAGCAACACTGATACTCTTTGAAACTCTTCAATAAAGGCCTCATTTGAACTTATTTTTTAAGTCGTGTAAGCTCCTTGAAATGTCGATCTGGGTCTCCCTTGTCAAATCTATCAATGAGCCTTTGAGTGAATTCTTGGTAAGAAGTGATGCGCCCATGGCCCAAGGTGGTTATTCCATGGAACCACCATTCATGTTCTTTCCCCATCAGATACATAGTTGCAAATTTGATAGCTTCCCTTTCCTCAATAGGGTTCAATTGGAGGTAAGCATCCATATTTTGTACCCATGTTGTAACCTGGAAGTGATCCGATCCATCAAAAGTGGGTGGATCCATTTTCCCATCCTTTCGTCCAAGTTCACTAATACCTCTGTAGCGCTCCTTGGATCATCTTTTCATCTTCAAATGGAAATACTCTCCCATACAGACCTATCTCCTGAATCCTACGCTCATGGTATTGTATTCCCTCTCTGTAGTTTCCCACTCTTCACCCAGGATTTTTGAATCCAAGGCATTATCTTCCCTCCTTTGTGTATCTAGGAAGGTAGGAATGTATGTCCTAGGGGTGATTCTGCTGATTGTGTGAGAAGGAATCGATCCTCCATCATTGGAGCGATGCTCCTCCATCTGACCTCTATGTATGGATTCTTCATGATTCCCATTGCCTCCATGAGATACACCAACTTCATGATTTCCACCATATAGGGGTGGGTCTTTGCCATGCCTCTGCTCCATCAGAAACTGAGAAAGAATGCCCTGATTTTTACTCTGTTCCTCCCACAAGGCTATCATTCTATCTTGTCCCCTTTGAAAATTAGTAAGAGATAATTTGAGCTCGGACTGTCCCAATGATAGGTGATTCTGCATTTCTGCAAGAGTATGCTACATAGTTTCTTGGATTCATTGAAGTACCTCCTTCATTGTTTGGGCTACTTTATCTGGTAAAAGTTCAGTCTCTTCACAGATAGCATTTTTTGTCTCATGTGTCTCTCCCATATTGACTTCCTGTTCTTCCTCTTCTGGATTTCCTGTTATTGGCTGACCCCCATGACCTCTTCTTCTAGTCATTTGTTATTTTGCACAAGCCGACAAAGGAAATTCGCTCTGATACCATTGTAATGCTCCTTAGCAATTTCGGCCAGGAACTAGGGTTTGTTGTTGTTTGATTTTTGCAGGTTGTGATTACAGAAAGGTGTGCTGAAGAGTTTTGGTTTCATTTTTATTGCATTGAAGACATAATAACAAGATTGAAACACTGTGCAAGGAAATAAAGACATAAACACGACAATAAGCTTCAGATCAGACCTTTATTTAATATTAGAAGAGATCCTCATACATGGATATGTAGATATGGTACAATAGAGAAGATATATATTAAAGAGCCCTAACCACCAATCATTTAATGCTAGGGGTAGTTGGTGGGGAAGTCCACCTTCCATAGTTATGATGACATTGGCGTTGAGTACAAGCCATGGGGAGTGTAACAGACTCCACTGCCACGGGAATTTCAACCTCATGGAAATTCAAACCATCTGTTTTCTCATGCAATCTATTCATGAAAACTTGAATGGAGTATTACTATCGGTTCATTCAGTCCATTCATACAATTACTTCCTTCACTCCATTCCTTCGATCCCATGCACTCCATGCTACACTCACAACCATTCTCATTTGAACCTTTCTCCATACCTGCACACCTTTGAGGTTCTAGAGTTGTGTTCTCATGCTATAGATAGGGATTCAAACCTATAGATAATAAAGTAGAGCCGTGAAAGAGAATATTATGGACCAAAGAAGAGAGATGGGAGGTTGCAGAGGAGTGTAGAGGCCGTGCTGATGGGAAACCATCCCTTTCTCTCTAGATTATTGCTTGTTGTGTGCTCAGGAGCCAACATTAAACTTTTTKGGGTTTTCATAAAGATCAACAACATATTAGATTCTTACACACACTAAAAGAAACYGGAGGAAAGAAGATTCATGAGGGATTGTTGAGTAGAGAACATAAATATTTCCATTTACGAAAGCCAAAATGAAAAACCTGGTGGTCGAAACCTCAATTTTTTGAATAATAATAATAATAATAATAATAATAATAATATATTTTTAAGGTCACGGCCAAGCCAGACACCAAATTGGTGTATGATACCCCCTCCACCCAACTATTTGACYGGTAAAGTCTACAGAGGTATACATACCCTACCCCCTCTGGATTTGAACTTGTGACTTCTTAGGAGGAAACACATGTTCTTAACCATTAGGCCCACTCATGATGTACAAATACTAATAACAATAATCTATTTTTAAGGTCACGACCAAGCCATACACCAAATTGGTGTATGAGACCCTCTTGTTTGTGGGACAAGGGACCCCCTCCGCCCAACGATTTGACTGGTAAAGTCTAAAGAGGTATACATACCCTACCCCCTCTGGATTTGAGCTTGTGACCTCTTAGGAGGAAACACGTGTTCTTAACCATTAGACCCACTCAATACCTCTCAGTATATTTATTTTTCACATTATTTTTGTACAAGGTATACAAATCTGTCTGAGATGAAACTACACATGCATATATATACAAATCTGTCTGAGATGAAACTACACATGCATATATATACAAATCTGTCCCATATGAAACTACACATGCATATATATTTGACTATGCGTATTCCAAATTTTAATTTAAAAAAAATTAATATTGTTTACTATTTTTAATATATTTTTGCCTTCACATATATTAGAATCTTAAAATACATACAACTTTTGTTCTTATAAGTGGTGCACAAGAACAATGTGTTGTCTACAATTCTACAAATTTTTAAAGGAAATTCCATCATTTAGTTACTTAAAGGGTGCAAATTTCACATATAGTCATATTCAAATTTTAGAATTAAAAATTATATATTTAGAAAACTAATTGAATTTCCTACATTTTATCCTTTTGCACCATATTCAAATTCATTGTAAAAGTAAGTCCATTCGTCACTCCAAATTAACATATTGTTGTTTTTCCATGTTTACATTGCCACTAACTCTTCACTAGAGACCCTTAGCTTGCACCCACCCAATATTTTTTCTACTTACAAATTGGGAATATAAATTTTTAGATAATGAAAAATATAGTCAATTACATGTTTATGTTTATATATAGAAAATAATAATATTTATGTATTTTAAATTATTATTTCTCAATGGTTATAAAATTTATGATTTTTGAGTTTGGTTTATTATTTTCCACAAAATGGTGTATCGTTTATTTTGTATAATTTAATTGATATTATAACAAATTGTTATGAAAATATAAGTAAATAAAAGATATGAATTGTTATGAATTTATAAGTAAATAAAAATATTAACAAAGTGATTGAGGTTTAATTATTGGACATAAATTCTTTAACAAACCTAAATCTTTTGTTAATGTTTTTTTTTTATTTTTATTTTTTCATTTAAATGATATTATAGTAAATTGTTTTGAACATGTAAATTGAGGTTTAATAATGAAAGATAAATTTTTTAATAAAATCAAAAAGAATTTTTTTATTAAAATTAATAAATAAATAAAATTTAGAGTCTATTATTAATATTTATATGATTTAAATATTAAAAAAAATAAAATATTAAAGTAAAAATATTTGAAAAACAAAAAGATATATATTTATCTTTATCTTTTATTTTTATGGATAAATATAATTTTTTAACAAATAAAAGTGTTTTTTAAACCATATAATTATAACCATTTACCTTCTTTTAATATAAATATTATATATATTTTTTAATTTAAATAAAAAATTTAAATAGATATTTTCTAAAAAATTAAACTAATCATGTATTATTTCAACCTTTCATCTTTAACCATATAAATATAATTTTTTTAACAAATAAATAAAAGTATTTTTATGACATTTTATGAATATTATTATATTGATGATGATTAATCTTTATAAAACCAAATTGGTTTTTTCTTGTAAATGAATACTCTCACTCACTTTGCAAGATATTTAATTAACCATGTAATAGTATCTATATAAAGATTGTCACTTTGCAATTTTACTTAAATTTTGAATTTTAATATTGTTATAAAAGATGAATCATCTTTTCAAAAATAAAAATGGTTATTATAAAATTTATAAAAATCTTGATAAATTATTGACAGATAATAAAACTTATTTCAACGTCCAAATGTTGACAATGGCATTATATTGCTTTGCTTTTGGGTAAGCTCATTGGAAACCCAACACAATCTACGCTCTCTTTTTTTTCAACGAAAAAAATACGTTTTATATTCAAAAGGATATAAAAGTGTACATGGCTGTTATAGCAGGTCTATCACGAGAAAATACAAGAACTATGCAGCAGAATCAATCTATCCAAAACAAGACAATGGAGAACTGGTCACATCAAGGCCAAAGTCGATCCCATGGAAGGGCAGCACTCAAGTCCAGTGGGTCTTTCAAAGATTGATCCTCAAGGATGGTCCCTCGTTGCCTTCTTCCCATCTTGTAAAAAGAATGTGTCCCGATGGCAAAGACAACGCTTTTTTTGAAAGAATATCAGCCTCGATGTTTTCCTCTCTGTAGATGTGAGAGTAAGTAAGAAGTTTAAATGGCTGGGTCGCTTCACGAGTTCTCTCCTTCTAGCACATCAGGTCTGCAACATGGAAATCTGCGCGCCCGTTCAACCAATCAATGATAATTTTGGAGTCACCAAGCAGTAAAAGCTCATTGATATGTAATCGACTTGCCATAATACAAGACGCCCACGCTCTCATGAGTTCAACCTTCATATTGGATCCTTCCCCGCAGTTTAGTGTCCACCGGTAACAAGTCTGAGAGTTTATGGCAATCTTCCCACCCGCCCCGCAGTATAAACCATTTTGTTGTGGCGCTCCATCGAACCAGGCCACAACTCTATCCAGTGGAATGATAAAGATGGACCTGCAAGGTGTTATAACCGGTGACCGATTTCTGTCCACTGCCATCTCAGCAATGATGGAACTGGTCACTCTGTGCAAAGAAGGTGGCTTATCTTCAAACAGAGCCGTGTTCCTGTTCTTCCAGATATGCCAGCATAGAAGAATAGGCAGCTTCACCTGATTCGTTGAGACCCCCCACCAGTTTTGGAAGCAAATAGATGGGTTGGTACCTGACCAAGTAGATGAGAGCGAAAGTGCAGGGGTTATGAAATGCCACATGGATCTGGTGAAAGAGCATTCTATGAAGACATGTGCGCTCGTCTCTATGTTTGCATTGCAAAGGCTACAACGACTTGGCCCCTCCCATCCTCGAGCTTGAAGATTCGGCCACAACAAAAGTTTGTTTTCAATTAAAAGCCAGGTGAAAAGTTTCAGTTTGAGCGAATAGTCGCTCCTCCAGATTTTCCTGCGCCCTCGCTCTGAGATAATGGTCCAGCATTTAGCAGCCAGAGCGCCGTAGGCGTTCTTAGCCGAGAGAGCACCGGATCTGTCCCCACCCGTCCACAATAGCGTATCGGGCCTATCCAGTAAACGGATGCCCGATTCCAAAAGCCTGCGAGTATATCCATCCCACTCGACTGCAAGTTCATCGCCCATATCTAAATCCTCACTACTGAGCCAGCCGTCGCTCAAATGACCCCCGTTGTGAAAAGATTTGATCTGATAAAGGAAGAATAGATTTTTATGATGTAGATGCTCCAGCAGTTTAGTAGAAAGCAAGGCAAGCTTGCCCAAGCCCAGCAAACTGTCCCTGCCAACTTCAATCAAATATCCATTGCCAGGCTTCCACGAGAGCTAATGGAGAATGATGGGAAGAGTCTTTAACAGATGTTTCCAAGTAAGTGAGCCTTCCGTGGGTCTCTCAGAGGCCGATCTGAGCCAGAGATGAACCAGGATCTGTGGAAAGTATTTTGCCTTAATAACCTTACTCCAGAGACCAGGCTTCATGAGAATGCGCTAGAGGGTGTTTGCCGAGAGTGCCTTGTGGAAGAAGGACAGATTCCTGAGTCCCCATCCACCCATTTTCTTAGGTTTTGAAATTGTCTCCCAGTTACATAAATGATAGCCTGTCATTTTGCTGCCAGTCCAAAGAAAGGAGAATATAAGTTTACAAATCGAGCTTAGAATTGTGGCTGGGATTTTTGCAAGCGCCATCCAATAGACCGGAAGGCTTTCCAAAACAACTTTAATGAGAATGTATCTCCCTCCCATGGAGAGTAGCTTGTTACACCAGTGATGTATTCTGCTCTCAAATTTATCTAAAAGCCAAAGCCAATCATTCTTAGAATATCTGGAGGATTTGATATAAAACCCAAGGTAGGAAAACCCCTCCTTTAGGTCTGCTGCTTCAATACCAAACAAATCTTTCAAATTTGTTAAGAAAGGCTCCTGAGTGTTCAAAGCAAGGAAGAGAGATTTTTGAAGATTTATCACCAGTCTAGAGGCAACGCAGAAGGTACTAAAGATGGAGTGTAATAGAGACCATTCCGCAAGACTGGCCTTTGTCAATATAAGCACATCATTAACAAAGAGGATGTGTAGGACGTGTGTCAGTCCCGAGAAATTAACTCCAGTTAGAAGGCCCTCCGCTTGGTTGTTTTTGAGTAAGATACTAAGTTCTTCAAGGATTAAGATAAAAAGAAGAGGTGATAGAGGGCATCCTTGACGGAGCCCTCTCTCACATTGAAAAGTTTTAGTGGGTTCCCCATTGATCAGAACAACCATAGTAGCCGAAGAAATACAACCTAAAATCCAGTTGGTAGTGGCCAGCCCAAAACCGCTCTGCAGAAGAATAAGGTGCAAAAAGTTCCAATTGACACAGTCGAAAGCCTGCTTGAGATCCAGCTTGAGAAGAATGGCTTGTTGCTTTCTAGATTTTAAAGTGTGAATGCATTCCTGCGCAACACCAACAACATCTAAAATCTGTCTACCTTTCAGGAAGCCAAGCTGCTCCTCTGAAAGAGCTTTGGAGAGAATGGGGCGGATTCTATTGGCAATAATCTTGGAAATTAGTTTATAACATAAATTGCAAAGTGAAATGGGGCGAAATTCTTTGAAATGTTTAGGAAGATTAGATTTAGGGATCAAGACTAAAAAGGTGTTGTTTAGCAATGGATTTATCACACCTCTTAATCGAGCATCCTCCACGACGTCCAGCAGTTCCTGACCCATAATATCGAAGAAATGAAGGTAAAATTCAACCGACCATCCGTTGGGTCCAGGACTCTTTTCTTTTTTGAAACCCTTGAGAACTGCCAATAATTCCTCCTTTGTACAGGGGGATTCAAGGGCAAGTGCCTCCTCAACTGTCACCATGTTAGGGAAACGGCTAGCTAACTCCACCTGTGCATTGAGGCTTGGTGCATTGGAAACCTGAAAAAAAGCATTAAAATGATTGACAACATCCGCTTTGATATCTTCCTGGGCATGATGTGTAGTGCCATCCTCCTCTTCAATATCCCACAGCTATTTTTTAGATCTGCGAGCACTGGCAAAACGATGAAAGAACCGAGTGTTTTTGTCCCCACCATCAAGCCAAAGCATCCTGCTCTTTAATCGCCACCTCTCCTCATCTTCATGCAGGAAGGTTGATCGGTCTCTCTCCAGCTCACAGATTCTAAAGTTGATGTTCGAATTGACGAAATTTAGGAGTTGTAAACAGGGAAGAGCTTCCAACTCCTGGTCGATCTTATTAATGGTGGCCTATTCCGCAAGTTTTTTGTCTTTTAGCCAAATAGAAGTTTGATTCTTTAAAAAGGCTAATTTTTTTATCAAGTTACCTTGGGGGTCACTAGTCACCGAACCAGAAAAATCCTCCGACGTCGTTCTGACCAAGCAATTAAATGAATCCTCCTTTAACCATAACAGGTTAAATTTGAAAGGCTGTCCCGCTCCATAGCGACCCATACCAATCTGAAGGCAAATGACAGCATGGTCCGATAGGAAAGGTAGGTTTACCCGTGCGCATGTGCTTCGAGACGGAGAAAGCACTTCTTCAGAGATTAGAAATCAATCTAGTCGCTTGGCAATGCTATCCTCTCCTTGTCTACCGTTTCTCCAGGTGGGTAAAAGCTCGACCGGTTTCAGATCAATCAGGTTGTTCTTGTAAAACACTTGATTAAAGAAGCTCATGTGTGGGTCAATGCTCGTTTTTTCACCCCATATCTCCAAAGGACTGGTGGTTAAGTTGAGATCACCCGCAATGATAAGGTTACTGGCCGCCAAAAGCCCAAGATCATCCAGCCGCTCCCAGAAGGCTTTGCGATCAGTACAAGGGCCGTATACATTGAGAAGGTTGAGAGAAGATCTTAGTTCAAAACAATAGCCAGTAAGAAGAATCCCCCCAGGGCTGAGCATCGGTCTAAGATCAAAGAGAGATGGGTCCCACGCAGCCAGAAGTCCTCCCGAGGTGCCCACCGAGCTTGCCGTGCAGATCAACCAATTTTGGCCTGAGTCGATGCATGAAATCCCTGGCAACATAGGCATTTACAAGTGTTTCTTGCAGAAAGATAATTGTCGGCTGTGTTTTCTCCAGAAGTCTTCACAAGGAGGCAAATTTCGGGGCTCCTCCAACCCCTCTTATGTTGAGGGATAGTAGAATCATGAGTTACCTCTAGCTAGGGCTTTTAATCCTCTAAGCGCCCCTTGATTTGTGGCCGTAGCATATTTCCCCGATGCTTTCAATCTAGATAGAGTTTTCTTGTGAGCACTGCGGGTTTTCAACGGTGAAAGTTCAAGCCCAATACCTCTAGACCAATGAGGTTCTGTTTCTGTTGTAGTAGGAATGTTTGAGGAGGATGGGTGATCCGGTGGAGGTATGTTTGGTTGTATGATGGAGTTTCCAAGATAGGTATGCATAGGTGATGAGTCAAAAGGGAGAGGGTGGGCTGAGGTAGTTGTCAGAAACAAGGATTCAAGTTGTAGATCCGATTGGCTCGGTTTTGAGTAACCAGGTAAAGTATAAGGGTCAGGAGTATTAGCTATGGCTATTGTAGACTGGGAATCTGGTACCAAAGTGGAAGGAGCAGAGTGTAATGGTTGAGAAGTAGGTGCTGGACAAGGGAAAGAAGCGCAACCAGTTTGGATAGGCTCAACAGTGTGGGGAAGAGAGGTGGGGTCAGACAAGACCGGAAGCGAGGCCTTTGCTTCAGAACCCAAGATCTTGTTCTCTTGATTAGCAATGAACAATCTGTCCCAAGATAAGAAAGTATTATAGAGTGAGGGACAAAGTTAATGAATCTTACCTACTAAGGAGTCATCCAAAGGAAAAGAGTCACGGCCAGAGCTCGGGGCCTCCTCTTTAGTCAACTGGTTTGGTGAAGAGATGTAGCCRTCAAAATTTGGCTCTTCTGCAGGATCCAAAACGATGTCCGGTGGTGGAAACTTATGGAAATCCCTTCTCAAATGCCCGGTTCTGCGACAAAAGGAGCATCTGAAAGGGATKCCAAGGTAGTCCAAGCGTTGAGTGATCAGTTGGTTGCRCCAATCTATTTCTAAGATTTCTGGAAGTCCAGCCTGGATGTCAATTTCCACGTATACCTTAGCCATTCTTCTGTCTGTCTCTGCAAGAGAGTTTGCATCCACCCTTAAGAAATGTCCTAAGGAAGTCCCAATAATTTCAAGCGCTTGGTGGTTCCAGAGTTGAAGAGGGAGGCCAGGCAGTAGGACCCAGACATGCCTGTGATTGAAGAATTCTGTAGTAGGATTGAAACCTAGCCTCCATCTTTTGAGCATGAGACTACCTCCATTGATCGGCCAGAACCTGTCCAGAATGAGTGTCGAATCCTCTGGTTTATTAAAGATAAAACCTATCCAGCCTTGTTGCAGCAGGTGTATCTTGGGAATGTATTCCAGAAACGGCTCCCAGTGGATAGAGATCCAGACATCCAAGTTCTGCTTACATTTTTCTTTGTAAGCAAGTCTTCCAACCAGGGCGCACAGGGCTAGGTTGCACACGTCTGTGAGACCTACATCCATGCCAAGAATAAGTTTAGGGTGTTTTAGTTTGGGCTTCCAGACTCATACATGGCGTTTGTGTATACCATGTTTTTGAGAGGTAGGTCCGATGTGAGGGGGCCTCGCCACTGGTCTTTCCCTTTCCTGGTTTATCCCTGTCAAGCTGTGCTTCTGTAAAAAGGTTGGACTAGCCTCTACTCTGGAAGCCTTTGGTCTCTCGACAGAGACTGATGGATCTGTCTGGAAGTGTGAAGGAGTAACCCGACTTGTGTCACCACTGAAATGTGTACTCATAAGCTGATGGCTCGTCAGTAAAGCAGCTGCAGGATCAGTGGGGCCAGGGCTCAAACCTGAAGAGGCTGTCAACTTTTTCATCCTGAAATGGCTGGAGCAGAGCTCATCAATCAAGGCCAACATAGTCGGGTGGTCCCATGGGTCTCCCATGTTCTCAGCAGGATGGTCCAGGCTGATAAGGCGCACTAAAGAAGCTTCTGGAGAAAAACAGAGACAATGGGAAATACACAAAGGGCAGCAGGAGCCAGCTGAGAGGAATGTAGATTAGACCCACCTTCATGTCTGACAGGTCAGTCTGACCAGATAATAAAAAGGAGGGGAGCCATCAAACCCAATGCAGTTCAGTGGCAGGTTGGTAAGCGGGAAGAATGACTATGCAAAGACAGTGCTATTCAACTGTATAGTTAGAACAGTGGACAAGTTTGAGAACATAAAGAAATCGGGCGAAATGACGGAACAAAGACAGGTCTACCGATTCTTTCAAAACTGAGGAAGGTGGGGGAAAACCGAGGTCACCGCTGGAGACTGCACTGTATCCCAGTTGATGGTCTGTAGGAAAACCGCAGAGAAAGATAGTCCAAACCGCTGAGATAGAGACCGTCCAGAATGTCGAGATAAAAGCTCAGAAAAGTCGCATAAAAGTCCAAACCGTTGAGATAGAGACCGTTCAGAAGGTCGAGACAAAAGCTCAGAAAAGTCGCAGCAAAGGTGTTGTCAACCAGACCAGCAGAAAGGCATCGAAGGTGTCATCAAAGGCTCAAGGGGTTGCGAGCATTGTCTCGTCTGTCAAGGGCGCCAAAACTACAGTACACCAGTTCAAATCGCTATAATCGCCCGCCCTCTTACTCCACTATGTCATCTCATTTCAATAGATACAAGACATTCACCGTAACGATACTTTCTCGACACAGCCTGTCAAACATTTTTTAACAAATAAATAACGAAATAAATAATGTTTTAAGCAATGACTAATAAATTTCACTCTACTTGCAACATCAATATCAGAAAATAAGAGGAATAAGTGAGCTTTTTCTGGTACGTGCAAATTCACAGCTACTTTCGCTTTGGTTTGATCAGTTGACGATACAACAATCTTTCCTGATCCCCCCTGGCGCGATGAACAAGCAATGTTCATTGCCGAGTCGGTCCTAATTTAAATGGAAAGGGTATATACTCATGCAACCTTTCCATAATGAAAAGTTAAAAAAAAAATTACATTTCAATTGACAAATTGAAATTAAGATTACAAGTCATAAGTTTACCTGTATCTTTTTTTTTTTACTCTATATAGAGCATAGAAGATATGTGTATAGAAGCATAACAACTGACAATTTTTTCTTTCTAAGCAAGATAGTTTTTTAGCTGAAAATACTAACTGACAAAAGATTTTTTTTTTGAGGAAGGATGTATGGTCACTTTGTAAAAGACCCTTCAGAAGCACTCTACTTCTGTACTTTTTTTATTTTGTTAGGATGTCAAAATCCATGTAATAACTTTACAAGGAGCCACTATAAATCAATTTGATGACCCTTCACTTGGTCACCTCATGCCCTTTGGCAGGAATTCTGTAAAAAAAATTCAGAAGCACTCTACTTCTGTAATTTTTTTTATTTTGTTAGGATGTCAAAATCCATGTAATAACTTTACAAGGACCCTCTATAAATCAATTTGATGGCCCTTCACTTGGTCTCCTCATGCCCTTGGGCCTTTATTTTAAGGGCCATGTTATCAGGGTTGGTGCTCAGGTGAGCAATATATCCATAATGGTCGAAGTTGTTATCTTGCGAGGTTTTCGACTACCCAATCAAAAATGCAATAATGGGTTCAAGTGATATATTGTGTTTTAGTTGATTTAATAGCTATGTAGTTTTGACCGGGGACTATTTTTCTTCGCAAAATTCTACCTTGCAATAGTTATTGAAGTTGTGCTGTTCTCGACGTTTTTGAGCAATCAAGGTGAATGCAACAATGGGTATGAACTATATTGCGATGATTTTTAGTTAAGGATTGTGTAAATGCTATTAGGTTTGATGTACATTCATGTGCGAGCGTTTCCACTGTGGCTGCTGTTGAAGCTAGGGTTTTATCAGGTTATGGAGTACCCTATGTGAAATGTAGTAATGGGTTATGTTGATTTTCCAACATTGGGAATGTTAGGCTCCGGGTGTAAGCATGGGCAGTGTCAGGGCAATAAGTGTAATGCATTCAGAGTGGGTTTCATGAAGGAAATCGTTGAACAAACAAAAAAGCAAAAATAAGAGATTCAACATCAAATGGTTTTATATCATCAAATGGTTGTATATCAAATGAACAGCCAAGGAAGGAACCTTACCAGAATGAGGAAAGCGAGAGTTTTGTCGAAGCCAGTCTTGGCCGCATCGAGAACGTCTCAGCCACAAAGTACGTGAGGCAGAGCAGACCAATGTATGGCGGTCATACGAGTGAAATTACCATCTCTGAAACCCCTCTTCGTTGTCTATGAGAGAGACAACTGATCAAATTGTTTCACACTGACATAAGGAGCCAAGGCACTGTTGATATTAGCGGTGGGAAGCTCTGAAGCAAGAGGGTTTGTGCCATATTCGGGCTTTCCCACTTCGATCGGGCTTCCAAAGATTTGATCTCTTGCACTTCACTCCCACCTCATTCACTTGCTCTCTTAGTGACTTCCATGGAAGGTTTTGTTCCCCTCGTCCTCCATACTGTATTTTCTTTTCCACATGCAGACTGTCTTAATATCTGTTCATTTTGACGAAAAATGCTCATTTGGTCAGTGAGTTCATGGAAAGGGAGTGATCGTCGTCTCTGGGATGGGAAGAGTTGGGAAGAATCACGACTATATATTTATAGATTTGGTTTTCTACAGAAAATGTGTGAAACATTGAGCCGAAACACTAATTCATCGTAGAAGGTTCACACACAGGTATTTCATTTGCCGCTCTATCCAGAAGCAAGTCAGATACCGGTGGCAAACTTGAACTTGGTATTGAATTTCGTATTCAGGATACTAGCCTACTTATGCAGTGTTCTAGGTAACGTACAAATTATTAATAAGCTTATCTAATCAACGTGACATTTATATTCCTCGAGCAGTGTTCTAGGCGACATAACACTAGTCATATCTGCCAATTTCTTCTTAATACTGATGACCAACCAACCCACTAGGTATTAAATCTTTAAAATTGATGATCAGTGATGGATCATGCTCCATTGATGATTCACATGAACTAAAAATTATGATGACGAGGATTTTAAAATTTTACACTTCATAGGAAATTTTGAATTTCGATTTACATTTCCCAATAAATTAGCAAAAACAAAATTTAGAATTTTTTTTGATGGGAAAATATTTCATCATACTTCTGGGACATGCTGGAAGGCTCTTGACGTGTTGTGAAGTGCTCAATTTTGAACCCTGATCACGGTGTCGGCAGACAAACGGGATAGTAGAGGGCTTGTGAACAAACAAAGATAGAAAACCTGATGAATGGATGTATGCATGCCATGTAGTGAATTGAGGACCATGCAACACCCTCCCAATCATTGGCCTGCTGCATGGTGGATAGCCTTCACCTATTTTATATGGTATTAATGTTGCTTCGAAAACAAAAACCAAGGTAGATCTCCACATGCTTTTCTCCGCTTTAATAACCCGACAGTTCATTTCCCAAACCACATATTTTATATGTTACTAATATGTTACTAATGTTACTCCAAAAACAAAGCCAAAGGTATATCTCCATAAGCGTGGTTTAAATTTTCGTGGATGATGTTTTAATTTTGACAAAGGCTGATTTACTAGAGTGGTCGAAAATTGAAAATCTCATTGTTTTTTTCTGTAAAGCTTTAGGACTACAAGTAAATATTACAAAAAAAACCATGCGTTATGAAGGCTTGACAGAGATGGATCTCAATGCCTTTAAATCCTTTCTTCTATATACTTTCTCATATTTAAATGCAGGTTTCAAATATTTAGGTTATTACTTGAAGACGGGTACACAACGGGCGACTGATTGGAACTAGTTAATTATCAAAATGGAAAAAAAGATAGGCCACTGGTGCAACAAAGTGGCTATCTTTGGGAGGGAGATATATACTACTTAAGTCAATTCTGGAGGGTCAACCAATCTATTGGATGTCTCTGGAGATAATTCCACGCACAGTTATCAACAAGATTCGAAAAATTATGTTTAATTTTTTATGGAATGGGAACAATGAGACAAATCATTACCACCTCTGCAGATGTGATATTCTATCTCATCCAAAATCATGTGGCGGTTGGGGATTTCGTAGTTTATCTCTTTTCAATTCAACGCTAAATGCAAACACTCTCTGGCGTGTCCTTAATAGAGATGGCATATGGCACAAGATAATAAAGGACAAGTATATGCACAATACTACTATCACAAATTGGTTTCGTTCGACCACCTTCAAACAAAATTCTGCATCCAAGATTTGGAATAATATTTTAAAATCTGTACATATCATTATCCATTAGCTCAGTTGGTTACTGGGATCTGGTCACTTAATCTCTATAGGTAGAGATCACATTTTGGGGATGGCCGATAGAGCGATCCTCTCCGAGGATATTATAGAACACCTTCGCAAGAAAGATATATCGGTCCTTGCCCATGCTAAGGTTCAATAATCATCCCCTGATTATTATGGAAATTGGATCCGAAACTCATATCTGGAACTGAATGGCAACTTGGCGGAATAATGGGAACTTTACTGGAAAGCACTTATTGGAGCAGGTATAATGATTAGAGATACCCCAGACCAACTCATGTGGACTGGAGGTAACTCTTCCGATACTCTCTCTGTTAAAAATGATTATCTAGCACTTTTCTCTACATTTAATTTTCCAGTTCCGTTTAGTTGGAGGCATAATTTATGGAAGTGGGATCTTCAGCTTAAAATTAAACTCTTCGTCTAGTTGGCGATGAATCAATTTTTTTTAACTTGGGACATTTTACAGAAAAAGGGTTGGGAAGGCCCAAGCATGTGTGTATTATGCAAAAGAAATACTGCAGATATCAATCATCGTTTTATTGATTGTTGGTTTACAAAAAAATTCTGGAATAGAATCAAAACTATCCAAAATCTAAAAAGGATGTGGGAAGGCAAAACTCTTTCAGAATGTTTTTTTATTTGGATTAAAAAAAATTATATGTCTCCTACTCTTGCAGCTATTATATGCTGGTGCATTTGGACAGAAAGGAACAAGACCATATTCGAAAGTGAAGTCCCTTCTGAACAATCAATGATCATCAAGTTTCTGGCTCTTTATAAGCATCAACCTTCGTCTCAAGTTTGCATACCCACCAGAGATTGTATGATCACTCATTCCGAGGATTTTTCAATCGCTTTCTTTGATGGTGCTGCTCAGAGTGATAAGCAAGTCTGTGGCGCAGGGGGGGTTATTAAAACCTCTGACTCCCTTGTTTATCATTTGATGTTAAACTGCGGGGAAGGCACTAACACTAAGGTTGAGCTCATGGGTATTTGTGCCACACTCACCTTAGCCAGTCACCTTACTCTTCCAAAACTCCAAGCTATGGGTGATTCTAGGGTGATTATTGACTGGCTCAATGATCGTGGTCAATTATAGGCTTTCTCTATTGAAGGTTGGAATATTAGAACCAAAGATCTTATGAAAAACTTCCAGGCTATTAGTTTCCACCACATCTACACAGATTTCAACAAAGAGGCAGATAAGCTATCTAAACAAGCCCTCCTGGAGCAAGAAGAAAGGATTACTTATTATGAATGGGAACCTGGAGGGACAGACCCAATGAATCACCTGACTATGTTCTAAGTTTTCTTGATACTAAAGATAGTATTTCTTGTTCAGCGCTAGATAGTCACTGAACAATTCTTTATGTTTTGATATATCATAGGAAAGACTTTTTGGTATATTATCTCCTTTTGGAGTTTGTATGAACCTTTGACAGTTACTACCTTTTTTGCGAGCTTATTATCAGTCATGTCAGACTCGGCCTGATCGAGGATGATAATATGTAATTTTTTTTATATATTAATATAATTTTGAGCTAATTTTCTATTGAAAAAAAAAAGCTTGGTTTAAATATTCAACTTTTTGAAAACATTTATCGGAATGTGGCCAAACAGATCTAATCATCATTTTTTGTTGTTTAAATTGTATTTTTGAATGTATAAATGGATTCAACATCCTGAAAAACCTCATGGCACTCGAATTATATAGACTCAATTACTCAAATATGGAGTTCCAACAATCTTTGATCGAATTTCAAGAAAAAATGATTGGAAAATATATCCATAAAAACTCCAAAGTGTCAAACGTTTAGACTATGCTTATCTCTACATGCTTTTATGTGGATAAGGGACATTTATATTGCATTCTTTCTCCATTAGTGTGATGAGAACTTTGTCCATCAAACTTTATTTCTAGGGTTTTGGTTTATTTTAAAATGACATAAATCATTCATTTTTCGAAAAATGATTAAAACACGTGAAATTTTGATTTACCAAAAATACAAAACACACCAAAAATTAGATGATTTGAGTGGACCTAATGGTTAAGAATATGTGTTTCCTTCTAGGAGGTCACAAGTTCAAATCCAGAGGTGGTAGGGTATGTACACCTCCGTAGACTTTAGCAATCAAATTGTTGCACATAGGGGATCTCTTGTCCCACAAACAAAGGGGTCTAATAGTGTCTCATACACCAATTTGGTGGTCCCTTGTCCCACAAACAAAGGGGTCTCATAGTGTCTCATACACCAATTTAGTGTCTAGCTTGGTCGTGACCTTAAAATTAGATTATTATTATTATTTTTAACAAACACCACTTGGTGGTCCCTTGTCCCACAAACAAAGGGGTTTCATAGTGTCTCATACACCAATTTGGTTTCTAGCTTGGTCGTGACCTTAAAATAAGATTATTATTATTATTTTTAACAAACACCACTTTTCTCCACCAATCTTCTCATGTGTACATGATATTGATGTCAACTGCACAATATTTTTATATGATCAATACGCATATTTCTTAGTGGAAATGTGTATATTCTAATATATATTATATCTATAATTTAGGTGGTCAACCCTAATTTAGAAGATCAAAGGTACCTCTCAGTTTTGACAAGTGCAAAGAAGAAAATCAACATTTCTAAAATAAGAACAAACTCTCATGAGCTACATAGTGAAACTAGGCGTTGGACAATTCCCAAAACACCGTGGGATGAAAGAATATGCCATCATCTGCCATCTCTATGACACCAAGAGGGTTGAAGATGAAAAACACTTCCCCTTAGATTGCCTTGTCTACTCCCAAATTAGATCCCAATTTAAAAATCTTTTGCCACGATAATGACCTTCCGAACCTCTTAAGTCATCAAAATTATGGTGATCTTTGAATGCTTCTCTCAATGTTTTTTGAACATAAAAATACACTTTTAAAGAAATCAAAGTAATCTTTTACCTTCTTAAGATTCCATAGACTAATTGGTCTCCATGGACATTATAGGAATATATTTTTTATTTGTAAATTAAAGTTTAACTTACATCAATTTATTTTCATATTATAATTTTTTTTAAGTTTTTTAAGATTTTCAAAAAACTATTTGTTAAATAAAAAATAATTTTTTAAATTTCATTCATTTAATTTTACATTAATAAAAAATAATTTTTTAAATTTTATTCATTTAATTTTACATTAATAAAAAATAAATTTTTAAATTTCATTCATTTAATTTTGCATTAATTTATTTTTATTTAATTTTAATTAATTTATTTTTATATGATAAATTTTTATAATTTTTTTTTTGAATATTTTCAAAAAATAAAATTCAAAATTTTTAATTTCTATTTATTTTATTTTTTAATTAGTTAAATTTTTTATGGATGATATTTTGAAAACATAAAAAATAAATTTCAAAATATTTAATTTGGAATTTCTAAAAATACCATTTTTTTTTTAAGTTTTATAAAAATATCATGTTGCAACTTTCATATATGTCATTATTATTTTTTGTTTATTAAAAAGAAAAGAAAAGGTGGCTATCACTTTTTATATGATATATGATATGATGTTTTGATTTTGATTTTGATTTTGATTTTGATGTCATCAATTTTATATATTTTTACTTTATTATTTTTAAGAGGATAATTATTTATTAATATGACAAAGTTTATAAATTATTTTTATGTTCTTGTAATTTTTTTATTTATATTCTCAATTACTATAATTAATCTAAAACTTATTTACTTCATTGGGTTTTATATTTAGACTAGCCACTTTGTAGCATATTCACTTGTTGTTGTATTGTTTGAAGTATCTTGCCACAACAAAGTATGGGTATTTATTTTTGGGTAAGAATTAAGATAGTATTTGGTTTCACATATAGAATTGAGGTTAAATGTTAGTAGAAAGCACATGATTCCATTAGAGGTAGCTGTAGTGATGACCACAAGGGAAATTGGTTTTCTTGCGGATACTATTTAAGTTGAAACCGCCTTTTGGTCCTGAAGTAAGACCTAAAATTGTTTCTAATTAGCCAAGAGCTTCTCTTCCTCATATTTAAGGAAACAAGGTAATAACACAAGACTCAAAGGCATCTAGTAGGAGTAAAAGTTTGTGCCCTTACGAACACTCACTAAGTTATTTTAGGTGGTGTGATTTTCCTTAAATAACGGTGATAAGTTAACCCACATTTATGGATAATAACTAATAATGTCTATCCTCATTATCAATTAACAACTAAATTATGATAGTTTTTCCACTTTCAAAATTTTAAACAAAAAATATAAATATTTTAACCAAGTATATCATAAATCTTTGTAATAAATACATTTATTGCTTTCATTAATATATTTTTATAAAATTTATTACATTATGTTAATGAGTTTAAAATAATAAATTTTATTTTTTAATTTGTTTAACATGTGTACCTTTGCATTTAACAAAATTTACCCATAAGAAAATAGCA
Source organism: Picea engelmannii (assembly GCA_009831015.1). Classification (NCBI taxonomy): domain Eukaryota; kingdom Viridiplantae; phylum Streptophyta; class Pinopsida; order Pinales; family Pinaceae; genus Picea; species Picea engelmannii. The sequence goes on from ML777498.1 coordinate 1,903,267, forward strand.
TCACTATCATAAGTTATTTTTAAGGCACTTCTATGCACTCAATCCCTATAGATGACATGAGGCTTTTCATTATCTGGGAAACCACGTGTTTTCCCTAGTATCTAGGTGAGGTCTTTGGTCACTTTGTTTAAATTATTATTTGGACTTATTGTTATTTAGATATTTTCTTTTTAGTTGGATCAACTTCAACATGCAAGTTTAGAATTGATTCTTTGATTAGTTTGAAATGGATTTTGAGGTTCTCGTGATTTCAAATCTATTTGGAAGTGAATTCAAAGGTTTACTTGGTTAAATTTGATCCCCTACTTTTTTTCCCTAGTGGTTATTATTGATGTGTGAGTCATTTAGCCCGAGTCGTGACTATATCCCACATATTATACCAATGCATGGAACAAAACCCACCCTTATAACAAAAACACCATGGCTTAGCCATTAAACTCATGTTTCTATGGTGAAATTCACATATCGGTACCCATGAAAGGTGGATTTTACTCAACATCAGCTTGTGTTTTTCTTGATGCTCCAATGTAATTACCTTTCCTACAATTATGCTTGATTTCGCCTTGTTACGGGCCTTTCATTAAACTCTATAGCGCCAAAATTGAGTGAAATTTTTGCCTCAATCCACATAATCTCCTTTTCAAGCTCTTGGACTACTTGGGCCAACTATCTCCTTCAATGTTCTACAAGTTAAAGGTTTCCCCTCACATGTATAATGTCTATATGTTTGGTTTCAAGCTCTTGGACTACTTGGGCCAACTATCTCTTTCAATGTTCTACAAGTTAAAGGTTTCCCCTCACATGTATAATGTCTATATGTTTGGTTTGCATCTCTTGTTCAATCAATTATCTTGAATCTTGGGTTTATTGGCTCCATCCCTATTATTTCCTTGGGTCATCCTCAACCACACCCCAAGGGAGGTTATGAACGCTAGCCACATGAAGAACACTTTGTAAGTAAGGTCACACTTCATCTTCCTTAGTTTGTAACATTGTTTCATTATTTGTATGGTTTGTCTAGTAGTGTAGATTTTGCATTGTTTAGGAGATAGTGTCCAAGTTGTTTTGCATGGAAGATTTAGAAGTTTGGAGTGTTTTGGAAGGCTCGATGCTTCTTGACACTTCACATAGGTGTTAAACATATTCTCGACCTAGGTAGCATGTTTCCCCTTTCTCATTTTACTTTAGGTTTGGTTTCTTCCATTTCACTAGTTAGAACACATAGTTTAATTAGGAGGTGAACTAGAGTTGCTTTCTAGTGCTATATTTATTTTCTAACTATTGAAAGACATGTAAAACCTAACTAAAGTTACCTTAAAATCATATACAACCCTAGGATGACATTAAACTAGATTTTAATCAATTCACTAATATGGATTCCTTTGCTCTCTTTCCTCTCCTTACCTCAAGTTCTTAATTACCCTTGCCAACTAAGTGACAACTCCACTTTCTCCATTCCTCCTTTTGGTGGTGGTTTGTCCATTATTGTCGCAACGCAATGCAAGGATAATTTTAAGGATCCATGTTTATCTTAAAGTGTAGAAACTTTGGTGAATCTAACTAATTCTTAAAACACCAACATAAAATGTCTAGTGATATTTTTGTAAAAATATTCAAGTTTTTGAGGATTTTATATAGTTTTTCGAAATTATTGGTGATTTTTAGAGTGAAATACTTTTATCCTATATAATTTGGTCAAACAATTTTATACAAAAATGGACTTTGGTTAATCTTTTTTAAGAAAAAAACATGGAAAATTAGCTCATGGGCGAAATTTAGCCACTAAAATTTTCTTGGCATAATGTCTCATTCTGACTTCTTCTCTGCACCACTTTGGTACAATGGTGATGAGATGGTAGAAAATGCAAAACAATATATAGTTGCAAAGATTTGGAAGGCACTAGAGCATATGTTGGATCCAATACATTCAATGATGGAGGAGAGGGGAATTATATTATAATATAATTGTATTTAATTATATTATAATATGATTGGGTCTAATCAATAATCATTCACAAATCATGAAGGTTAAGGGGCTATGCGGCTAGGGTTTCCCTAGCCACATCCTAGGCCGTAAGCACCTCGCTCTTCCTCTTCCTGCTGCCACGTCCCCCTTTTCTTCTCCCTGCGAGCTTGATGGACAGTGGGAGTTTCTTCCTGGTGGTGGTCATGCTCCCTCTGTGTTGGAGTTACTTCACACAGACCTAGGATTTATTTTTCCTAAGGTTTTTCCTTGTTTTTTAGTCATAATTAGTCATTATCTAGTCTCCTATATTTTAGGGGAGAATATTCCACTTGGAGAATATTATCTTTCAGTTGACACTTCAGTTTGACTAGTTGAGTTGAGTTTAGACGTTGCATTGGTTTTGTCACCATGAAACATTGGGATCATCACCATGCTAATGCGCACTTGCCTTGGTTTCATCACCATATTGGTGCATTACCCTTGATTCCTTGATCTACTCCTCACTACACTTTGTTTCAGTCAGTTAACTGAAGACTGATTGATTAGTTAACTCAACTAGGTGGCAGTTCACTCCCGTAACTGTTGGTGTGTGTCCAGATCATTCTAGACCACCACTATGGATCATTAGTTACTCATGTATCCTATATCTATTGTAAATTATTCACTCTTTGAGTGTGGAATATGGTTAATGATAATTCTTTCATTCTTTCTCCCCTTCTTCTTCTTTCTCCAATCCTCTCTGGAAATGTGTGTATTATTGTTTAGCTAGATCTATTCTTTGCAGGTTCTGTTGGATTACTGAGAGGGGGGGTGAATTAGTAATAACATAATTATAATCCTTTTTCTTCAAATGTTATATCAATGTAGAAATATTATCCAATAATGAGCAGTAATAAATAAACAATCACACACATACACAGTACACCAGTGTTTTACGTGGAAACCCAAATCGGGAGAAAACCATAGAATGCTTTTTCTTATATGTCTTGAAGAATTACATTCATTGGAAGCACCAACTTCCTTTTTTTTTCAGCTGCAACTGGAAGGAGGCTCCAACCCCCTAGTTTCTCAGGCTACAACCTGAGGGAAGCTCCAACTCCCCAAATCTCTGGCTACAACCAGAAGGAGGCTGCAACCCCCAATGTTCTCCGGCTACAACCGGAAGGTGTCTACAACCACCTGTCCTTGCAACGTCCTGCCACCCTTAAGTAGAAGTAGAATGATGGAACCACTATCACACTATCATTGGGAGATATACCGCTGTAAACCTGTACCAATAAATCTGAACCATGCATCAACCATCCATCAACCTGTAATCAACATATACCATAAACAAGTGCATCAACCATGCACCAACCTATAATCAACCTATACCATAAATAAGTGCATCAACCATGCACCAA
>ML777498.1:1914898-1958702 GCA_009831015.1 Picea engelmannii
AAAATATATCATAACTCATACCGTTACCCATCAAACAAACTTGGGTCCATTACCCAAACCTGGGGTCTCCAACTTCTCATGGCCATAACTCTCTAACCGTGAGGAATTATGTGACGTTCCACATACCACCGAAAATGACATGATAAGAACTATCCATCTTGGATATTTTCCCTGACAAATTCACTTTCCTTCATCTCATTATTACACAATTAAACATGGGTTCTCTTACTCCACAAAGCGTCTTCCCGTGAGGGCTTTCACCATAAGGGGACCACTTTGGAGTTCATCCATATTTACTTCTTATCAACCATAACAAAACAATAATGAGTCATATTTACATCAAACACTATTGGGTCCATTACCCAAATCTTTGTGCTACGGGTCTTTCTTCAAGGGTTGACATCAATGACAACCAAACTTAATCAACAATTCAACACATTTATACTTTGGAGCAGATCTAAACTTATTTATGCTTCTTCCAGTGTGTTGTTTGGCGGACGCTCCTTTCCCTGGAGAGAATCTGGTCTTGTGCTTCTTCCTGTGTGCGGCTATGAATGTGGATGTGTCGCCCATGCTTTGTGGTGGTTTTTCTCATGCTTATGCTCTAGATCTGGTCCTTTGAAGTATGTTCCTTCGTCTGCGGGGTGTCGATCTCTTGATGTCGTAGCCATTTTCTTGTAGAGTTCAACATGGATCCACTTGGTGGTCGTGTCTCTAGTGCAGATCTGCTTTGTATGGGGTTTGCATCCATGCCTGTGGGTTCATCATTTGGTGCTTTTATTTTCTGGAAGTTTAAACTCAGATCTGTGTTTTTGGTGCCTGATCCATCGTCTGCGGGTTGTTGGTCATTTTTTTCTTCAACCTTTAGTATGCATTGGAGTTTTCAGAAGTTTTCTTTGGGGTTGGAACTCACCAATCCATCCCAACTAGTATGTTTAGGGCTTTGATGTATTGTCAGGGTTTTCTTGGTGGTTGGGGATCCTTGCGTCCCCCTCTGGTCTATGTTGTGGAGTGGAGGTTGGGGTTTATGTTTCTTTGTTGGGGTTTGAATCAGAACTTTGAGGTCCTTCTTTTTCGGGCGTGCAGTGTTGATTTTGTAGGGTCAGGTCAGCACTTTGAGGTCCATTTAGGGCGTGCGATTTCTTGTTTCCTCTTCCGTGGTTGCAGGTTCTCCTGGTGTCCCTCTGGATCCGTATTTTGAGGGGTTGTTTTTGCCGCTCTAGCATGATCTGTCCAGGTTCTCTTCTGTTTTGCTTCTGTCGTTTTCTTGGTTGATATTGGTGGCTATTCTCTTTGTAAACTTCATTTTTACTGGGGCCGCTCTTATAGGGTCATTCTTGTTGTGTTTTTATTCCTCTTGGAGCTCAAAGTTATTTTAGACTAAATGCATGTTCTCTGTATACATGATTTGAAATGTAATTTTTATTTCTCTTAATAAAAGTTACGCTTTTTTCTTCTGGAAAAATATGTTGGAGGAGAGGGGACACTCTTAAAGTCAATGGAGTCATTCAAAAAGGAGTGTGAGGTTTTATGACTAATATACTAAGTGACACAAATGCTCATGTGACATAAAAGTTGGTTGGAGCATATAAACATGTCAACTTGCTAAAGCATGATTGACCCTAATATATGAAGCGATGTTGTGAGAGTGAAATAGTATTGTGCTCCTACGTGACATGGAGGAGGGAGGAGACAAGCACCTAGCAAGAGCAAGTTAAGGAGAAAGGTGGGAGGTATACTCTCATCTAAAATTCAAATGCATTTTCCAATGCTTATATATTTTGTGAAACATTTTCTAACGCTTATGTTTAAGTAACCCAATGAATAATCATAAGTAAAATCAACATACTTAAGGTATAAAAGAGTGATCACAATCAAAGAACCACAAGCAACAAATATATCTAATGGTTATTTATATGTAAAATAGAAGTGCTTATTTAATTAATGGTTGTTTACAATAACCGTGAAAGATACCTATTTTGGATACTACAACTTGTTGCTAAAAGAAGTAAGTTTATGAAAATATAATCTTTTCTAAAATAAAATAAAAATCTAAAAATTGGAAATTGCGCTTTTGAAGAAACCGCCCTTCCATGCATGCTCTAAGTGTTGCATGTGCACGCACGCACGGAAAACTTACTAAAAATAGAATTGAAGCATGAATTAAAGCATATAATATGGTGTCCCATAGTGTAAATCTAAAAATATTTGAAAATAGAACTTTGCATGATCTTGGACTTACAAGTTGAAAATATTGGATACCCTTTATGGAGAAGAGATTATGTGTAAATTTTGATGGTGATTAGAGAAAGTTTATTCTAAAAAATATATGAAATGAAAATAGAACATAGAACTTTGCATGATCTTGGACTTACAAGTTGAAAAATTAGTGTTATACATGGATGGGAAATTTCAAGTGATTTCAAGAAAGTGCAAAATTAAATCAAAATTAGGGCATAATCTCTAAAAAAAAATAATAGTAATATGGTGAATGAGTTATAGATACATTAGTGGGTTATGCTAACCTATGGTTTAAGGGGTTATCTCAATGAGTTGTCGCCAATGTTGTTGGGGAATTGGCTAGTTTTGTGTTAATAGGTGCTGAATTATAATCTCTTTGGGTTAGACACACTAACCTTAACTAATGATTTTAATAGAGATGTCATCTATGACTGTGGGTAAGCATCCCTTATGTTTTTCCACAAGGTTTTCCTTAGAAAAAAGGTGATTTTAGGTTACCATGACCTAATAGAGCAAGTGGATCAATCCATGAGGAGATTTTTTTTGTTAGAGGTAGTATTATCCATTTTACTTTTGGAATCATAGACTTATCCTTTCTGTTTTGAGCCAAAATAAGGGTGCTCCAATTGAGGTTTTTTTTCAACAGCCACAAGTTATATTTTTGGTAATGGTGGGCACCTAACTTGGGAGTTCTATCTTCAATTTCTCTATCTAGTTTGACATCTATCTAATAGAATTTGGGAGTTGCATGTAAGGAAAGAAGGAACACTTTGTGGAGGTTTATGTCGAGTAACTTTTGTCAATTTAGAGCTAAAGGAGAATGCTCCACTTGTGAGTGATTTGGTTAATCTTATCCATCATGAATCAAGTTTAGTCTTGCTAGGAAGAGGGCATGCCATTTTAGTATATTTTGGGTAGCTTTTTTCACTATATTTTTAGAGCAAGTGCACCCTTAGAGAAATTCATGATGCTCATTTTTTGGTTTTTATTTTGAGTCTCTTTGGTGCACCTTACTTGGATATTCTTCTTAGTAGGTTCCAATGATTATTATTGGTAGATTCCTTCTATATTTAACATCTGAATAGTGTGCCCTCCTCAAGATTTTATGCTATGATATTTTTGGGTTTGATTTATGTTGCAAGATCTATTTGATTTAGGTTAAGTAGTGACTGTAAGGTAAAATGTCTATTATATTAGAAGAAAAGATAAATAATGTAGAGAATAACATTGAGATAGCAACAGAATACGAAAATACTATAGAGATAACAGTGGAACAACAAATTATATGGAACCACAACACCAAAATTATACATTTATTGATAGGAAACAAGGTTCACTTGCCTCTTCGAGGGGGMAACCTCTAGCAAAGCAGAGCTTCATTAAAATAATTCTTCAAGACACAACTTATCATACCCTCTACTCCTATTTATACTAAATCTATCTATCCAAAAGAATAATTAGAGGAAGATCCTTCTAGAAGCGGAAGCTTCTATTAGGTCTTCTTACATTTGACTTATTCCTCCTTATTCCTAGGCCTTATTAATATTGACCATTATTACATGGAAATATATTATTCTACCCACTTGAGGGGTTAGGGAGGTTAGGTCCCTAACACGCCCTCCCCCTTAAAACCAACCTTGTTCTCAAGGCTTGAGATGAGGAAATTGTTGCAAAATGGTAGTTGGCTCCCAGGTGCCATCTGCTGGAGTTGTATCTTTCCACTGGACTAACACTTCCTTGATGGTGGACTGACGAAGATGACGCTCACGCTGTTCCAAAACTACTTGTGGCTGCAACCAGATGGATCCTTCTTCATCCAACTCAGGAAGGCTGGTTTGATTTTGGCACTTAGTTCTAATCACCTTCTTTAAGTAGGAGACATGAAAAGCAGGATGGATATTAAAAGGACTAGGAAAAACTAACTGATAGGCCACCTATCCCATGCACTTGAGAACTGTACAAGGACCATAAATTTGGGTGCCAATTTCTGACAATGTTCAGCCTTGAGTGAAGTTTTCTTATAAGGTTGCAATCGAAGAAATACCTGGTCTCCTTCAGCAAATTGACATTCTAAGCGACCTTGATCTACTTGTTGCTTCATGCAATTCTGAGCCATGACCAAATTCTCTTTGAGGGTATGGAGAATAACATCTTGAACTGTAAGCGTTTGGACAACTGCTTGGACCTTCGAGACACCTAGCATGTAGGAGAGAATGGAAGGTGGATTTTGTCCATATATTGCTTCAAAAGGAGTCATGCAAGTAGTTGTATGGTAAGAAGTGTTGCACCACAATTCAGCTAATGGTAACCATTGAACCCATTGATTTTTCCTTTGAGAGGTAAAACACCTCAAATATATCTCCAAAGACTTGTTGACAACTTCAGTTTGACCATCAGTGGGGATGATAGGCGGTGCTGAGATGTAATTGGGTGCCTTGTAGCCTGAACAGTTCTTGCCAAAAATTGCTGGTGAAAGTGGGATCTCGATCATAAAAAATAGAATGAGGCATGCCATGAAGCTTGAAGACATGATCCATGAAAAGTTGAGCCATGGTGGATGCGGTAAATGGGTGTTGAAGAGCACATAAATGAGCATACTTGGAAAGAGGATCAACAACCACCAAGATGACTGACTTATTGCTTGATTTAGGTAATCCCATAATAAAACCCATATATATGTCCCTCCAAATAGCGGGTGGAATTGGAAGCGGTTGTAGTTTTCCAGGAGCTTTGATTGTTTCGCCCTTGTTGAGTTGAAAAACATCACATTCTGCCACAAAAGTGCGAACATCCTTTTTCATACCATCCCAGAAAAAAAAAATGTTTGACCTGGTCATAGGTTTTGGTAAACCTTGAGTGCCCAGTGTTGGGTGTAGCATGAAGCTCAGAAAGCACTGTGGATTTAAGTTGTGACTGTTTACTTAAATACAAACGACCTTTGTAGCAAAGCTCATCATTGTGCTAAGAGTACCCTGGGGAAATTGGAGAATTGGCTTGCAATTGTTGGATCATATGCGAAATTTTAGGATCTTGTAGTCATTCCTGGTGAACAGCTTGGAGCCAATCTGGTACAATGAAGGAAAGGGAGAAAATGGACCCTTCATCTTCATATTTTCGAGAAAGAGCGTTAACAACCACATTTTATTTTCCTTTCTTGTTAATGATCTCATAATCATATCCAAAGAGCTTAGATACCCATTTTTGTTGCTCCAGGGAGGAAGGTCGTTGCTCCAGAAAATACTTGAGGCTTTGATGATCTGTCTTAATTTGGAAGCATTTCCTCAAGAGATAAGGGCACAAGATATCCACAACATGCAAAATAGCCAACATTTGCTTTTCATAGATTGATTGGCCCAAATGGCGTTCTGACAATTGTTTGCTGGTAAATGCCAAAGGTATGGCCTCTTGCATAAGGACTGCTCCAATTCCTCTCCTGGAGGAATCACATTCTGGGACAAAGGCCTTTGTGAAATCAAGAAGGGCTAAGACTGGAGTAGTGCACATAGCCGCCTTCAAGGCTTGAAAGGCCCGATCAGCTGCGACAGTCCACGTGAAAGAATTATTTTTAAGGAGAGCAATGAGAGGAGCCACAATATTTCCATAATTCTGAGCACATTTAGGATAATAACATGTTAAACCCAGAAAACCACACAACCTTTGGATAGTTTTGGGGCGAGGCCAATCCTGTATTGCTTCAATATTCTTAGGATCCATCTGGACACTAGCCTTGCCAACAATATGATCCAAGTACTTGACTTTTGAGGCACCAAAGGCACATTTAGAGTGTTTGAGGAAAATTTGGTGTTGAGAGAGTAGATGGAGAACTTGATCCACATGGGCAAGATGGGATTGCCAAGTTTTAATATAGAGGAGAATATCATCAAATAAAACTAAGACAAAATGATAGAGAAAAGGATGGAAGACATGATTCATGAGGATTTGGAAGGTGGAGGGGGAATTACACAGGCCAAAGGGCATGACCAAGAACTCATAGTGACCCTCATGAGTTTGAAAGGTAGTCTTCAGGATGTCAGCTTCTTTCATACATATCTGGTGGTAGCCAAAACAAAAATCAAGTTTAGTGAAGTACTGAGCACCACTCAACTCATCCAAGAGATCATAAATGACATGAATGGGAAACTTGTCCTTGAGGGTGAGTTTATTGAGGGCATGAAAGTCAATACACATGTGCCAAGTACCTTCTTTCTTGAGTACCATGACCACATGAGAAGAATAAAGGATGGTACTGGGGCAGATAACACCCGCTTGGAGCAATTCCTGCACTATTTTCTCAATTTCATTCTTTTGGGCAAAGGGATGACGATAAGGGTGAAAATTGGGAGGAATACTGCCAGGAACAAGGGGGATGGAACGATCATGAACACCATGAGAAGGCAGAAGTCCTCGAGGAGTGGAAAAAACAACTTGATGTTTGGAGAGGATAGCTTGGAGGTCAGGATGCACAGAGGGTGTCTCAACTGCTTGAATGGAATGGATTTGAGCAATAATACAAGAGTGGTCTTTCTTGAGGAGATTTTCCATGCGATGGGAACTGATGATCTCAGGAGAACCAACTGTGAGACCTTGGAATTGATACCTTTGTCCGTCCTGTTGGAATTGCATGGTTAATTCCTTAAAATCCATAAGAATGGGACCCAAAGTGTGTAACCATTCAACACCTAGCATAATGTCACAACCRCCCATGTCAATGGAAAACATATGAGATTTCAGGTGGTAGTGTCCATTTTGAAGACATACATTTTCACAACGCCCACCACATTTCATGGACCCCCCATTGGCTATCATGATTTGAAAATTATTGACAACACGAATATACCAATTRGTTTCYTGGGCAATGCGACGATGAATAAAATTGTGGGTACTACCACTGTCAACAAAGATGATGACCTTCCTATGCTTAATATATCTAATGAGCTTGAGGGTTTGTAGAGCAGAGAATCCAGTGAGGGCATGCAAGGAAATCAATGGGTCAACTTAAGGTGGGTCAGCGGGCTCCTAAGTAGCATCAGGAAGGTAGGGCTATTCAACAAGGGGAATTGTCATATCTTCTTCAGGAACATCTTCGAAAATGGCCATAAAAAGTTTTTGTTCCTTACACTTGTGCCCTTGAAAATATTTTTCATCACAATTATAGCAACGACCCTTCAATTGGTGTTCTACCATTTCAACCCTAGTTAATTTCTGGACCTTGAGGGGAGTGGTAGGGGGGTTAAGATTAGTGGGTCAAGAGCGAGGAACAAAAGAAGGTTTTTTGTTCTAGGAAAAAACAACTTGTTGGGCCTCTTTGGCACATTTAGTAGCTTTCAACCAAGTCTGAAAGCGAGCCATGAGAAATTGGGATCAAATTTCATCCTTTAGGCCACTGATAAATAATTTGCGGAAGAACGCATCTGACATGCCCTCGGGTTGGAAAGGCCAAATGCTCGAAAGTAGTTATAAAGTCTTCCACTGTGCCTAACTGTTTTTACCTTGTCAAACGACCGAGATAGTTGGTATCAGTTTCAAAGCGGTCATAGAGCTCTGCAACAAATTAGTTCCATGTAATATACCCCTGACGTGAATTTTTACGCCATTGCAACCATTTCCATCGTTCAGGATCTAGATTGAGGACAACATAGCGAAGTTTGGCCAACTCATCAGTAGTAACATGTAGAGAAAAATAACGTTCCATTTGAGTGACCCAACCTGTGGGATCAGAGCCATCAAATTTATTGACCTCAACGTAGGGAAGATGAGGGTCACGATGAAAGGAGTTGGATTGAAAATGCAGAGATTGATAGGAATCAACAACATTTAGTTGGTCCGAGGAGGAAGGACCCAGAGTGCGATTCAACAACTGGTTGACAACAAATTGGAGGGTGCTAAATTGGTTCATGAATTTGGCATCCATGGTGTCAAATTGGTGTTGGACTTGGGTCTCGAATAGTGCAAGGCAGGAATTGGTAGAGCCAATCTCATATGTCACTTGTTGGATGGATTCCTTAGCTTGATTGATGGAAGCTTGCAGGTCTTGGTTGCGAGTGGTGTCCATTTGGAGAGGGGGAGTGTGGGTAAGGGAAAATGGGTGGGTGGGACCACAGAAAAAGAATTATAAGTGATAGGTACCACGACGATCAAGGCGAGAAGGGAAATATAATGGGATAGGTGGAAAAATAGGGAAGCTGGGAAGGGGTCGGGTCCACTGAAAAAAGGGCTTAAAATGAAAGGTACAACTATGATCAGGGAGAAAAGGGGAATCCAATGGGATAGGTCCGTAATAAGTGTGCTGGCGGGACCACTATACTTTTTTTTTACTCCTACGGAGTTATACTCCAAGCTGAAGAATAATGCAGTGTTGAAATGCCCAAATTCTTAACAGGAAGAAATATGTAGTAATTTCGCAACCAAAATGAAGGAGGCACAGTTGCGTGACAATAGATCTTGCCTGTTCTATTTCTTTTTCCTTCCTAAGGGTTAGGGTATGCAGGGTGTCTGCACACAAGGGTTTTCCCTGTGTTATAGCTCTATGATATACGTGTGGGGTCCAACAGTAATAATCGGCCCAATATCTCAGGGCACCAACTAAGGAGGTTAGATCCTTCCCTTAGCCATACTACCCGACTACCCAGGTACTAGAGAGTATCTTCCCAAGTGATTTTCTCGGTGGCACTATAGTAGTTAGGCTACCAATCAGTTTATCTATAGAGGGATTCAGGAGATCTAGGCCGATCTGTATACAAGTGTTGTTTGATTCACTACCACTCGAAGGGGTACCAACATGGGTTACAAGGATGGCCAACAAATGTGCACTTGAGTACCACTTGTATTTCTTGTGTGTATTACTCCCCAACCACATGTTTATGCACATAATGACAAATCTATGTAGCTTTAAGACACCAAAATACGTCTCTACCCACAATTTTATGCCAAAGAAAGTGCTCTGATACCACTTATAAGGTACCATGTCTATTATATTAGTAGAAAAAATAAATAATGTAGAGAATAACATCAAGATAGACAAAATACGTAAATACTGCAGAGCTAACAACAAAACAACAAATTATATGGAACCACAACGCCATAATTATACCTTTATTGATAGGAAACAAGGTTCACTTGCCTCTTTGAGGGGGGAACCTCCAACATAGCAGAGCTCTATTACAATAATTCTTCAAGATGAAACTTCTCATACCCTCTACTCCTATTTATACTAAATTCATCTTTCCAAAAGAACAATATAGAGGAAGATCCTTCTAGAAGCGGAAGCTTCTATTAGGTCTTCTTACATTTGACTTATTCCTCCTTATTGCTAGGCCTTATTAATATTGACCTTTATAACATGGAAATATATTGTTCTACCCACTTGAGGGGTTAGGGAGGTTAGGTCCCTAACAATGATGCTTGGTAAAGCTACAAGAATTGTTTAATTCATTGAGTGAGTTATACAAAATATTGTTACATGAATACTTCTTATAGGAGTAAAAGAATTGTTACTGGTTTGATGAACAAAGTATCGTCCTCATATTTAATCTTGACTCCTGGAATTGTTTTGTCAAGTAGGTTGCCTTTTGAATTTATTAAAACTAGTTTAGCATTTTAGAAGTTAGCTACCTAATCTTGCATATCATAAGTCTACAAACCCCATATTGATAATTTGGTGTCCATAATTTAAACAATTAAATTGACTGACAGTTTTGTCATCGTTGTCGAGGACATGCTAAAGGGATTGGAGCATTGTTAGTTTGGTTCTTTCATTTGTTGTTTTTGCATATGATTTTTGTTGCGCCAACATTTATGAATTGGAGGAGGAGAAATGGTAAGACACAAAGATGACCTCACTATAGAATTTATGTAGTGTAAAATCCCGACGCATTCACTTTAGTGAGTTTCTCCAAGACCTCGTCATGTTGGTACCGTGTGTTTCCTTGATGTTAATGTGTTTTCTTTTAGAATAATGGTCCATGAAAAGAAAAAAACCCATCTTATGTCAATGATAACTCAGTGACATCAAGGCCTTAGTACATGGTCAATGATTGATTAAGTTTGCTTCAAGTATGGTGTGTTTCATTTTTTTTAATTTCATCTAATATTTAAGGTAGAGAAGTTTCAATTATTTTGGGTGTTGTAAGTATCCCCATACACTAATCCATGTTGCAAGACAGGAACTATAAACCAACAAAGAGGATCTAAGGATGCTAAAAAATTTGTTGAGCAGAGGGGAAAATGCTACTCCAAGAAATCTCTCAAATCCTGACAGTAATTGGAAACATATCTACATCTCAGGAGGAACAAATCCTGACAGAAATAAGAAATATATCTGCATCTCAAGAAGTAATAGAAGAGAAAAGGATCCACGAGCAACTTCCATAGGAGGAAGATCTAGAAGTTTTTTCTAGTTATCCTTATAAGCACCCAGAGGAGAAAAAAGAGCCATGGGAAACATCTGATGGAGATCATACACTAGAGCCAAAGATTGAAGAATTTATTGCATTCTTGTCATTAGATTCCTTGTGCATTCAGTAGTGCAATGGGCATATTTTAGAAGAACTTTGTTTCCTAACAAAGGAAGACATACAACTCATTGCCAATACACATGAAAGCCAAAGGAACAATGACTACATTGAAACTTAGTTTAAAACAATCAACAGTCAGTAGTATTCCCCTATTATTCAACATTTCTTAGTATCATATCAATTAGAGCAGTTGGTTCCTCATATTGTGGAAGCTATTGAGGTATATTTTTTGTACTTGGATATGAGTCTACTTATGATCTTGTTACGCAAATGGATGCATTGGAAGTATTCCTACACTTGAAAATAGTTTTTTATGTTAAGCCCTAGACAAAGCCCATGTTATGTATAAAACCCATTATTAATCCCCTTAGTGAATTATTACATTTCTTCTGTTATATTTGTATGTAGGATCTAAACTCCTTCATCACACCCTTTCATTATAATTGTACCCTTTGTCTCCTATATATATACCAAGGAGACCTAGTCTTAGGATCATCTTAACTCATCTCATATTGTATTATGAAGTGGATATACTATAAAAGGAGGTTTCCCCCTCGAAGTGGACTATAATTATTGACTTTTTATCATTTTTAAGTGTTTGGATCATAACATTTGGTATAAGAGCATTGATCCTAAGTTTTTTCTTCTCCAAGCAAGTCATCTTGGAATTTTCGCTATAATTTTTTTTTGGGACGATTTAGAAAGCAAAATTTGGAGGTTATTTAGAGGACAAAGCAAGGTATCCGTGGTAAAAATTTTGAGCTTTTGAGTCATTATAATTCTAGAGATACACCTTGTGGAAGATAGGGTTCCTGGCTAGTCCTTTAACTAGTCTCAAATGAGTGTTCTGGGTGAAATTGTCATATCTTCTTCAGAGAGTATCCAAATTCAGTGAGACTAGTTTCATTGGAAAGAAAACAACCTTTAGTATTTATGGTACAAGTTTCAGAATCAGATATTAATTATTGTTCATGTGGAATTTTGTACAAGGTCGCTCTCCTGGAAAGGCCAAAAATTAGTAAGGTTTGGAAAAGTTACTCTAACTTTCAATTGGCACATCCAATTTTAGTTAGACCTATGGCATTGCGGAGAGGAAATATCATCATACTACAGGACAAAATTCCATACTTATAATGGTCAAAATTGCATAAATACATCAGAAAGACTGTTGGCTAGGAGGAAAGACTCCAAATTAAGGGTTTGAAAGGTACATAACTTACAATTGGCACAACTTTTTATTGGAAGATTTGTTTTTGGTGATTCAAGATTTGTGATAAAGAGAAAAAATAATATTATTATTATTTTTATTCTACATGGGTCCAAAAAAGATGTCAACACCAATTAAACCTCTTGAAGTCTCATCTACAACTCAAGAAGAAAATGAGGACATACAAAGTAGACTATCCAAATTGGATGAACAACTTAAGGATTTGAGTGCTAAAACAAAGAAGGAATTGGTAAACTCACAAAGACAATTTTAAGAAATTGAAAAGAAGATGGATGGAAATAAGAATGACCTTAAAGAGGAAATACAAAAATCCATGAAGGAATTGCAAAATTCCATGTCTTCCATGATCTTTCATGCTCCATATGAGAGACACTTTAAAGAACATATCAAAATGAAAGGAAATAAAGAAAATAAAGGTAGTATTCTAGTGGAACTAACTATTGATAATAAGCCATTTTCTAGTGGATTTAACTCTAATAGTGGAGTTAAATACAATGGAGGTCCTAAATTCAACTTTCCCAAGATTGAATTAAATAAATTTGATGGAACATAGGTCTTTTCCTAGTTGAGTCAAATGGAGCAATATTTTGAATTACATAATATTATGGATGATAAGAAAAGGATTCATGTGGTAACTTTGAACTTTGAGATAAAATCTTATCAATGGTATCAATGGATAGTGAAAATAAAACCCCCCTTTTGTCATTATTCTTGGGGTCTATTTACAAGAGACTTAGAAGCACAATATGGGAAATTTTGGGAATAAGGCTACTTCAGTCAATTGACAAGAATCAAACACTTAGGTGATATTGAAGATTATGATTCAAAATGTACTGAGAATAAAGTATTCTACATAGACAATGAAGAGGAAGAATATTAAGAATTTGAACCATCAAAAGATCTAGAGCTACAAGAGACTACTCCATCGATATCTTTTCATGCATTGGTCGACATCAATACTCCTCAAAACCTCAAGATAGAAGGATATATCAAAAAGAAAAAGGTAGCAATGTTGATTGATTCTGGTAGTACCCATAACTTCATCAATTACAAATTAGCAAAATATCTTAATTGCTTTGTATATCCAACACCAAAGTTTCAATTAATGATTATAGATGGAGGTACCATAAATTGTTCTGGGAAGTGCCATAGTATTAAGTTCAATATGGGGGAGTATTTATTGGATAGTCCCATGATTTCCATCAAAATGGCTGGTGTTGATGTCGTATTAGTGTTGTAGGATATAGGAGATAACTCCCTTAGGATCTTCCTAGACCTAATATAGAATAGAAATGTAAATGATAGATTTCCCTAGATCTAATTCATACATGAAAAGGATCTACAAGTTGATGGAATGGAAGGCTTACCCTGTGATCCAACGATTTTCCTTGCACACTCCTGAGTTGTTAACTCCTATGAAGATGCCCTTCTATCTTACCAACTTAGATCTGCACACATGGAGACACATAAACCTTTCACGAGATCAAACTAATCATGTATAAAGTAATGATAGATCTAATAATGTAGCAGAACACATGAAAAAATTAATTCTCCACAAGGAAACACAACAATTACATATACATCCAAGTAGAGGGAAACATATTGTACATCTTCTATTAATAAAACAAATGGATTACACCTTACAATCAAAGAGGTCGATGCAATCCTTTCCCAAGTTCCTTGCTCAATCTCTGTAATCAAACTATCAAAATAAGTTTGCTTTATCCTTTCTCCTCCACCTTTTCCCATGAGAGACCCCCATTATTTATAGGATAGTAGAGATAAGATCAAAGGTTAATTTGGATAAGATCTCCAAGCCCAACATGAAAATCTTCTCAAGGTCGAACCATGAAAAATCTGGGGTTCATTCTCATCTCACGAAACCAATCCTAAATAGGGAGTAACAGACCTGGTAGCTCCCTGCATTCTTGCAAGGAGTGACAAATCACCCCTTGCAAGAGGACAAGGAACAAGCAACACTTTCTGGTCACATGTTGTAAAGGGGAAACCAACAACCAGGCAAAATGAGGTTGCAAACTTAGGGGAAAAGTGGTATGGTTCAGTGTTTTAGACTGTTGACCCCTAGATGATGCCCATCAAGTGATCAGGTGAAAAATAATTGTATAACGATTAGGAGTCCAATGGTTACAATCATTGGGAACAATGGCCCTTAATTTTCAAGATATTTTCATGATATTTTCCTCAAAAGGAAAGGAAATTGAGCTTAGAGTTATTCAAGGGAAACCCTATAAAGTGGTAAGATCTAACAACATGACAAAATTACTCAAAAAGGGACACATGATGTAATTGCACAATTGAGATCAATATATGTTCAAACATCTATGTCCTCTGCTCCAGTGGATCTCCAAAACGTTATCAACAATTATTCCAAGGTATTTGAAGAGATGCCTAAGGGTCTTCCACCTGCTCAAGAGCATGCTTGGTCTATTCATCGACAACAAGGAAGTGTACATCAAGTATTCCATGTTTATTGCTTAAAGAAGATAACCAATGACAAGATCCCAATGTAAACTACTTTATTAGAGATGAATGGAGAAGGGAAAATCATACTAGAACTAGAAACAATCTTGGAAATAAGGATTAAGAAGCCACAAAATCAAGCAATTATTGAGTACCTCGTCAAATGGAAGAATCTACAAGTGGAAGAGGCAACATGAGAAGATGATTTCTTCATGCATACACACCCATGGTTTTCAAGTGTTGAGGACAACACTTGTTTGAAGGGGCGGGGCATGTTAAGTTGTAGTGTTATACCACAAATTGCCACACCAAATTGCATTTGTGATATGGCCTAGTCCATTCCCTAGCTTGCAGACTTAAATCCCACTCCCCTTCATCAAAATCATCCAAACAACAAATATTTTGTTTCCATGTGATATTCACCCACATGAAAATCGCATATATACGCTATTTTCTAGTTCACAAACCGAGTATACCCTCAATTTTGTGAAAAAAAAATTCCACTTTTTTGGGCAGGGTTTTCGGTTTGGTCCATTCCAAAACTTCCATTGGCCCCTACACAATGGAATATAACAATCTCAACTTCTTTAGGATGGTGTATAAGAACCTATGGGGGTATGGATGAGAGGAGACAACCTTGGTGCAAGATTGTGCTGACGATTTGCAAGCTCCCCTATTCCATGGATCTCTGAGTAGCATCCCCTGATCTGGAAACATGTTTTTCCATCATTCCTTCCTCTCTCATATATGACCGTAGGGTGTGTTTGTATCCCTTCTGGGTCATTTGAGGAATAACCACTTTGTTTATTTGATTCTTGAAGGGTCCAGTGGAGGAAACTAGATGGTTGGCTTCGAGGAAGTGCGGGCGATTAGAGTTAGGTTGTAACTACCTACTTATAAAGAGTTCTCTTTTCCTCCATATATGTGTATTTTTTTAATCTATTTATATATGTTAACTTGCTTTACATATTTGAGTTTGCACATTACATGTATAACTTGATTGCATAACAACCTTATTGCAATATAGACTTGATCTCCTTTTACAGGTTGGTACATGAAGAGATCGGGAAAAAATCAAAGGTTGAGAGCGAGGAACTACATAGAACGTTTGGATACAAGGTGTGAGGTCTTCTATTCTCTCTTCTAAGTAGTTATTTTTATTGTAAGTTTGCATGTGTGAGGGTAGGGTTTGTATTTTAGATATGGTCATGCTTTGTTGTGACATAGATCGAAGGTCACAGGGTAAAAATCGCTTAACATAATTGGCGACCATACTGGGGATATTTTCTCCTAGTTTGGGTCAGTTTAAGGGATCTTGTAATTTCTTGCTTTATTTGTTTTTCTGTTTTTTGGGCTTGTTCTCAAGGCATTTGCCTTCTCAAAAGCCTTCTCCAATTTTCTGGAAGCTTCCCTTTTGTTTGAAACTCTCTGTTTTATGAGTCATATGCACTTTTGATTTGTATGAATCACGTATAAACACAATTTGTTGTAGTTCAAATAACATATATACGTTATTCAATGAGTACACAGTCACATATCTTTTTAAGAAATTGGTTTTTGGGCATTTCTCTCAGTTTTGGGAAGATCTAAGTTGCATTTGAGTATTTTTTTGAGCCTTCTTTGTTTTATTTTGTCTTTGATTGTTGTATTAAGTCTCTGAAAACTTGAAACTTATGATCAAAAGTTCTTTCTCTTTACTTTTCTTTCCTTTGGATTTATTTTGTTCTCTTTGTTGCATTTTAGGTTTTGGGTGATCCGGATTATTTTCGGCACGAAATGAGAGAAGAGATATAATAAAGAAATGTATAGATATATCTCATATATCCAATAATATAATAGAAGTATATTAGATATGATACCATAAACACAAAGATACAATAATACACAATTTTTATTAATGAGCGAAATGTACAAAACTGTAGAAATATAGAGTGAAAGACTCGCTAGAAGGGTGGAAGCTTGTCTCTGAGAATAAATGTGATGACTACTCACATTCACAAGAAGATGATTACAATGAGGCCCTAAAGGCCTTTTTAACATAAAGAAATTCCAAAACTCTAATCCTGGAAGATGAAAAGCCAACAGTTTTGTGGACCCTGTTTTGGGTAGTTTGGTGTATCAACTTCTCGTGGGCGTAACTTTGACATACAATCTCTGTTTGGGGTGCACGATAGCTCGTTGGAAATGCATCGTCGAGGAGAATAATTTTAGGGGCTCAATTAGATCCTTCGGCCATAATTGAGGTGCTCTATCCCGAAAAAAATTCATTTAGACCCTCAAAATGGCCCCAAAAGTTTAGGAACCAAAAAACTGCAAAAAATAGTAAATTGCCATAAGACTATTTTGGGCCAGTTAAAATAGGTGGGTGGCTATCAATATCTACCTAGATCAATCCTCCCTCCTTAGGAAGAAATGGTCTCCATTATGTTGAGTGCCCGAGGGAGAGGGAAAAGTGTTTACTGAATCTACATCTTGATGCGATGCTTGCCTTGTTGGAGAAGTTGCGTTGCTTAGGTTGTTGAAGGTTTTCATGAACCTGTGGCTGGAAGGGTTGGAAATTTTTAGCCAGTATGACTACATGTGATGACTATGTGCAGAAGGAATCCTTGCACTCTGCTTCAATCTTTTCGACCTGCTTCTACTAGACAAAAGGTTCTTGGACTGAGGCTGCAGTGGTTGCGGTGTTCTTATGTTCACCTTTTGAATAGATTGTGAAGAAGTTGAATTTTGTAGTATGAGATACTACCTTGCGACACTTTTCAGGTGGGACAGTAGTTGGAACTACCTCTGGTATCCTGTAGAGATGACCCCCTAGAGTAACAATGACACTACAGGGTTGAGACTCATAAATAACATGGCGCTTCCACATATATGGTTGTCCCAAAAGAACATCACAGACATCCAATGGGGTAACATCACATAATACCTCATCCTTCAAGGGTTGGATGTCGTATGACAATTGACATTGCTGGATGACATGAAGATCTCGTTCGTGGTGAAGCCACCCAATGTTGTATGGATGTGGGTGTGGTGTTGTCGACAATCCAAACTGTTTGACGACCTCTGCTAAGATGAGGTTATTCTGGCTTTTGCTATCAACAATGAAATGCAATAGGGTCCCCTTAACCCACATCTATGAATGAAAGAGGCACTTCCCCTCTTAAGGATCTACTGGTTCTTCTGGTTGAATTGTTGTGGTCACGACAGTAATTGTGGGGTCTGTGTTGATGATCTATTTTCTACCAATATTTTTTGAATTAGATTCTTAATCAGGGTTCGACTCCTTTTCTTTGATCTCAACCACCAATGACTATTTTGAGCGACATTCATCAATGTTGTGCTAGGGGATTTTGTGGAAATCACACCATTTTCTAGTGTCCTTCTTCGTCTTTCCTTTTCCCTTCTTTTCCTATGGCTTGGACTGGTTTTATGAAGGCTAGTTGTTAGGACCGTCTTTACCATACTTTGGTTGTGGCGGATTTGCAGACCTGAAATCAATCTTGTTTTGGTGTTTAAATTTCTGCTTGATTTTAATAGCATGTTGATAAGCAACACCCAGTGATGAGATGTACAGAAAATCCATTTTAGTTTGGATATATCTATGTAGAGCCCCACAGTATTTCAGAACCAAATGTCGCTCAAAGTTTTTGATACCCAACTTGGTGTGCAAGGTATGGAAGGTATTTGTTCATCTCATGTACTCATCATCATAGTTACCAACAGGGTAATATTGTTCCTTGACCACATCCACAAAAAGATCCCAAGTGAGCTCAACCCCATATATTCTAGACTCCTCTATGGAAATTTTCTCCCAATAAGTTTCCCACCAATGTTTGACATGGGGGAGAGCCTTAAGGAGTGTGAAGGTGATCTTTTCCTTGTCGAAAAAATTGTGAACATGGAAATAACCTTCTAGCAAATTTAACCATTTTTCTAGGGCATCTACATCTATCTGTCCTTCAAATACAGGAATATCAAAATTAACTTGTACCTTGAAAGGAGAGGTGCCTCCAAAGTGTCTTCTTAATGAATACACATTGGTTGTTATTGGCAGGTGTTGAAGGATGTGGGCAAAATTCTCCATCATTTCGTCCCTCTGTCGCGTGAGAGCTTGCTAAAGCAACAAATTAATATAATCATCTGCTTTGTCGTTTTTATTTTCTTCCACCATGGAGGGTTTCTTGGGCATGAAAGAGTGATTCTCCTCAAGAGAGACAAGCTCAAGACCCAACTTTTTATATTTGAACCTTGTCAAGGAAATGCACTGAAAAAAATGATCAAGAGCAACCTGCTCTGATACCACTGATCTGGATTATTTTCGGCACAAAATGAGAGCGGAGATATAATAAATAAATGTACATAGATATCTCATATATCCAATATTATAACATAAATATATTAGAGATGCAACCATAAACACATAAACACATAGATACAATAATACACAATTTCTATTAATGAGCGAAATGTACAAAATTGTAGAAATACAAAGTGAAAGACTCACTAGAATGGTGGCAACTTATCTCTAAGAAGAGATGTGATGACTACACACATTCACAAGAAGATGATTACAATGAGGATCTAAAGGCATTTTTAACATAAATAAAATTCAAAACCCTAACCCTGGAATATGAAAATCCAACAATTTTGTGGACCCCGTTTTGGGTAGTTTGGTGTATCAACTTCTCGGGGGCGTAACTTTGGCATATGATCTTCGTTTGGGGCGCACAATATCTCGTTGGAAAGGGATCGTTGAGGAGATTCATTTTGGGGGCTCAATTAGAGACCTTGGCTATCATTGAGATGATTTATCCCCAAAAAAATCCATTTAGACCCTCAAAATGGCCCTGGAAATTTAGGAACCGAAAAACTGCTAAAAATAGTAAATTTCCAGAACACTGTTTTGGGCCAGTTGGAATAGGTGGGTGGCCACAGATATCCACCCAGTTCATTGGGATTTACACCAAAATTTTCCAAGTTTTTCTAATTGTATACTTTCTTTTCTTTGACACAAGTCGTGTACATATGCTACCTATATATCGGACTGAACCACGTAAATATGTGCTAAAAAACATGTGTGTTGGGTCAAACCGCGTACATACATCAAGCCACTTACATATGCACTTGTAGAAGGATAAAACACATATACAATTCATACACACTCCCTACAGTGATCTAAATCACATACATATGCTGACATACACTATTCACAGTGGAGTGAATCACGTATACCTCCAAAAAGTGACTTTTTTGCTTGCTTTTCAGCCTTTTTGAAGCCTTGTTTCAACTAGTTTGGGGGTATTTTGTGGGGAGTTTGGTCCTGGATCATTTTGTGGACTATAGGAGGTTGGTAAGGTCTTAAATTTTAATGGAAAACAATTTTTTTTTCTCCATATTTGTCTCCATTTTATCCCTTGGATTGAATGACTATAAGCCTAGTCTTGTTCTCAAGATCTCGGTTTTCTGGTCACTGTTGTTGTCATTTTTGAAACTTGAGTTTGAATTTGAGTTCGAGAATTTTATTTTTTGTTTTCATTGGATTTTTCAAGCATAAAACAACAACAAATTCTTTCTTTTATCATCTTTTGTTAATTTTTATTTGGTAGAAAAAATAAGAAAATGAAAAAAAGAACCTAGTTTTTTGCTAGTTAGGTCTCTTTCTTTCTTTGCATTGTTATTTGAAAAAGAAAAAGATATTAGCATAGGATTTTTTTTTCTTCTCATATTGAAAGAATTTCAAAAGAAAAATAAGAAAGAATTTTTTTTTTTCTTCTTCTTTTGTTTCTCTTGGAAGTTGCATTGTGCATTTTGCACCAGGAAAGGAAAAAATTGCATTGCCAGGTTTGAAGGATTGTTCATGCATTTTTTTATATTTTGAAACTCTTTTTCATTGAAGAATTAGTGTAAAGTTTTATTTAATAGTTTTCTTATACGTTTCATTTTTTTCAAGAGTCTCAAACAACATCAGTTTACTTATGTACTGTTTGAGTAAAAAACAACCGTTAAAATGAATGCTAAACTTAAAATTTACTAGACTTCGTTTTTAGGGTTCATAAACAAGTTTAGGGTTAGGGCCTTGGATTAGGATTAGAGAGATAACTCTCCAAGTCCAGTAAACAAACATAAGATTCTGAGTTAGGGAGATTTCAAACCCAACTATCGTATAAGTATAGCTGGGAATCTCCTCTCACACAAGAGTCAAACATGAGGTAGCACAAAGGACAGTCTAGAAGATAACCCCTCCGAGGCTTAATTGAACATAGTGGATTGAGCGTATTTGGAGGTTTTTCTTGAAGTGACACCGACTCATATGGAATTGGTCCTCTATGAATTTTGAACATGGTCGATTTTTTCCTGAAGTGACATTGGCCCTCTTTGTGTCAGTCCTATCAAAGCTTCGTACCTAGTTTGAGATTTTTTGAAGTGACATCGACCCTTTTTAAGATAGTCCTCTGGAAGATCTTCAAGATTAGTTACCCTACCCATATGTCCAGTACTAACTGTCGACTGTACCCCCGGATGCTGACTACGAGTTGGTGACCTTAGTTTGTTTTCCTAGGGATCTCAGAGGTGACTATAGGGGTTTCTCATGGTACTTGGGGTAGATTTTGTATCACACTTTTCAGTACTGCTAGAGAGTGCCCCATGAAGTGTGGGTGCTTGCACCATATAAGGCTGGTCAATAGAGGTTTGTATAACTACTTATCACTTCTTCGTTCATTATTCCATGAGACTTAATCAACCCGTGCCTTCATCCGGAAGGTCCCTTTCCACCTTTTCATTGCTTTGGACTTAGGACCTTATCCACCTGGGTTGAAAATTTGAAAAAGTTGTTTTCTTGAGATGTTTTTCTTAGGAATTTTTAGTGGAGTGATGCTTTGTACAGTTGGCCTTATGTTGTGTCATAATCACCGCTTTTGGATCGTTGATTCAAGGTGGTTGACCAACTGATCCGTTGGTCGAGACAAACCCTTGGTATTTCTCTTGAAAGAGTGGATCCACCTCCTAGAAGGCATGGGTTTTTATACCACTAGTTCGCCAAAGTCAGTGCATGAGACTTTTATAGACATGAAAAATCTTACAAGAGATGAACCTGTGCATAAGAAAGTCATGTCCAAATTTCTTGAGGATACCAACCAAGAGACCCCTTCCCAAGGGGATCCTTGTGCTTTTCCATTCTTTGGAAACATTGGTGCCCCCTTGATGGCCACTTTGAACATTCCTGGGTTGAATGTAGGACTATCGGTTTAGTTGTGGGCCACTCTGAATGTCTCAAATGCTCTTGATTCTTCTCAGATAAACACTTTATGTCATGGGCATCGTATGGATGTTGAAGGACGTTACTACTTCCGGGGTCTCCAATGAGGAAGAAGCTATCTTTAGATACCAGCAGTTAGATTTAATATATGCTCAGTTTGGGATGTTATATCACCTTCTTCCAAAAGCACCGCGGTCAAATTACGATCCTAGGAAAAAACTCAGACCTCATGCTGATGGCATTGTAGGGTCCGCCAATGTAAAGTCTACAGACTCGACAACGAAGTCTGCTGGAGGACCAACTTCATCTGGATCCTCCAAACCCACCGAGTCGACGAATGTACATTCCGTGCAATCATCGAAAAAACCAAATGGTGACCAACACCCAGATGGGAATAAAAGGAAAGGTCGAAATAATTGTAAGGGTGGAAAAAATGGTAATAAACTCAAGGACAAAGATAATAATGGGAAACAAAATGATAATGCTGGAGAGGGCAAGAAAGAGAAACGTAAGGTGAAGTTCCCTTTTAAAATTTGTACCAATGGCCACCTTACACATTTATGCCCCAAACTCGCGGAGGTTGCGAGGCTTTTAAATCTACCGCCCGCTGTGTTGACAAATCCATTCCCACACAACCAACACTTGGCCTTGAGCTCTTAGAACGCCGAAAATGTGCCTGGTGGAAGTCAAAACCCACCATCGCAAGATGGTGACCATGTTTGTATCAATATGGTCGACGCGGAAATCTATATAGCCACCCGTTCTCAAGATTATAGCTCTTCAAAAGCTAGTACTGGTCTAGAAGCTTCTCCTCCCCCTCCAGAGACGAACCTACGGATTGAGAAACCAAAGCCACCACCTTGTATTCCGAAAGGATTACTCAAGTGCTCTATTCACAAACCTAATGATAGAGCTGCCCAGAACTACTCTATTGTTGAGGATCTAGGCCAAAGCCCTCGTGCGATGTTGGCTTTGGAGGTACTCCAGACGTGTCCATCATAGAGGGATGCCTTACTCTCTGCCTTAGGAGATCTAGAATCTAGTGGCTCAAAAGTTATCAAGTTTGATGTCACGGATGTGAAGCCTCACTTACCCTACCATGTGGCTTTCCAAATCCACGTGGAGTATTCCAAGTATACTATCAAATGAGTGGTCGGTTATGAAGGTGTTGCCACCTGCGTGATTTCCCTGGTCTGTTGGAAAGATCTCGGTTCTCCGACCCTTTCCAAGTCGTCGAACATGTTGACTGCATTTGACAGTCATTCCTTCTACCCTCACGGTATTCTCCCTGCCTTTCTGGTCCAGTTAGGTGGGAAGATGGTAGAGGTGGAGGTAGTTGATGCACCTCTTGATTATAACCTGTTACTAGGTCGCAATTGCACTTATGCTATGGTCGTTGTCATATCATCTGTCTTTCGTACACTTTGTTTTCCTCATTAAGGGGAGATCGTGACTATCGAACAATTATCCTTTGCGTACTCTAGTCCTAATGCATTTGTTGGACCGATGATCCTTGTGATCGACAATTCTTAGCCGACAACTGAGAATATCGGTGTCAGAATGTATTCTTCCCTCATGGGTACCTTTGACTTCTCGACACCGATTCACCATGTTTACGCCATGTCTAGTAGGCCTGCTTTAACAAGGAGGTCCATTCCTTTCCGCACTTCCTATCTTAGTGATCCATGGGCCCTACCTTCTCCGACTTCGTTGAGTGAAGGTCAGTCGCATGCTGGCATGGCTATGCCACTATCGATAGCGGAAATTCCGTATCAAGCTGTTCTTAACTCTTTCGCTAATCCTAATCCTGTTACCTCATAAACAGACAAGGAGGATCTTGTTTGTAGGCCTGTATGGTCTACCTCATTTTCTTGTTCACATGATTTCTTAGATGAGACTTTGCCTCCAGATGAAGCCATCCTCGAAGCCATGAATGGTTCTGAAAGACCTTGGGATGATATGCATCATTGATCTTATTTTCTTCCAAGTCTTGAAAGAATCAAGCAAGATGACTTTCGGTCTACCTTGAGTGAGGTAGTCGGTCACGCCATAGCTCCACTGATATGCACGACATTTATGCCGAAGGAAATATGACGAGTATTTCTCCTACCGTCTCGATCGATATCTCTTGTACCCCTGGCAATATTGAGAACGTAAATATAGGTGCGGATTGTTCACCAAAAGAAATTCTGATCTACACTGAACTCTTCAAAGAATTTTGAGATGTATTCGCTTGGTCATATGAAGAGATGCCAGGGATCAACCCTCATATTGTCGAACATGAGATTATAACTTATCCAGATGCTAAACCTGTTCGATAGTGTCTTAGAGCTATAAATCCTAGGAAGGCCCCTACTATTAAGGCAGAGGTGAAGAAGCTACTTAATGATGGCTTCATCTACCCGGTTCCCTTGATTGAATGGGTATCCAACCTCGTTCCTATGAATAAAAAACAAGGAACCATCCGTGTGTGTATGGAATTTCGTGACCTGAACAAGGCTTGTCCTAAAGATAACTTCCCCATGCCTTTCATTGATCATATTCTCGATGAGTGTGCAGGAAGTGAGATATTTTCTTTTATGGACAGATTTTTCAGGGTATAACCAAATCCAAATCAAACCTGAGGACCAACACAAAATGACATTTGTATGTCCTTGACATACTTTTGCATACGGAAAAATACCTTTTGGCCTTAAAAATGCTGGAGCAACCTTCCAATGCGGCATGATTCACTTTTCACGATCTCAAGCACATAGTTGAATCCTACCTTGATGATCTTGCTACTCACTCTCGCAAGAGAGTGGATCATGTTATACACCTTCAGATAGTTTTTGAAAGATGCCATTATTATAGAATCTGTTTAAACCCTCACAAATGCATCTTTTGCGTTAAGTCGAGTCATCTCTTACGATTTTTAGTTCTCGAGACCAGGATCATGGTAGATCCTTTTAAGGTTGAGGCAATACTTCAGTTGCCTCCCCCACACACGATTAGACAACTTCAAGGTTTAGAGGGGAGAGCTAAATTTCTACGTCGGTTCATAGTGAATTATGCCAATATCACTAAGGGTTTCATGCACCTTTTGAAGAAGGACACCCCTTTTATCTGGGATGAGCGAGCCCAGGAGTCTTTCGACGCTTTGAAGAAAGCCTTGGTATTGACCCCTCTGCTGAAATCCCCTGATTACAGTAGAGATTACTTGTTGTATATTTCTGCGTCTGAAGAGATGATTGGTATGGTTCTAGTTTAGGTGGATGATGAGCTCCATGAGAATGTCATCTACTATCTTAGTCGAAATTTAGTTGGTCTTGAGCTTAATTACTCTCACATTGAAAATCTAGCTTTGGTTTTCATTCACGCAGTCCAACGTTTACATCACTATATATTGATTTGCAAGACTACTGTGGTTGCTGATGTCAATCCGTTTCAATACGTCCTTACCAAGCGTATCATAGGGGGGGAATATAATAAATGGATTGTCATCTTACAAGAGTTAGACCTCGACTTTGCTTCGGCCAAGTCTAAGAAATCACTAGTTTTTGCAGAGTTAATATCCAATTTTCCACAATTAGACGAGGATGTTACCCGTGTTGATTCATTTGTCGAAGAATACATTTTCTTTGTCTCGTCGACTGACCCCTGGTATGGAGACATTGTTTTATATCTTCAAACGTTGAAGTTTGCTTAACATCTCTTGTGAGATGATCGACGACGTGTTAGATACGAAGCCAAAAAGTTTACCATCATCGACAAAACTTTGTATCATTGAGAAATAGATAATATCTTGCATCGTTGCTTAACTCACGAGAAAGCCAAGTCAATCCTAAACGATTGCCACAAAGGGGCTTGTGGTGGTCACCTATCTGGGCTTGCGACAACCCAAAAAATCCCGCAAGCCGATTATTTCTGGCCTACTCTCTTTAGAGATTGTATCCAAGTGGTTAAGAAGTGTCAGCCCTACCAGGTGTTCACTCGGAAAATGTGCTCGCACACAACCCCTATTCACCTAGTCATTACCGTTGGTCCCTTCACCAAGTGGGGGTAGATTTCATGGATTGCAACCCAACTTTGGCTGGGGGGCATCAACACATTATCGTGGCCGTCAACTACTTTACTAAGTGGGCTGAGGCCATGCGTACCATAAAATCTGATGGGAAGACTACAACCTTCTTCGTGTTCAACCAAATTATCGCCCAGTTCGGTATCCCGAGTGAGATTGTCACTGATCATGGAAGTCACTTTCAGAATGAAATGATGGCAGAACTAACATCTAAACTGGGGTTTAGACATGGTCATTCATATAGTTATTACACCCAGGAAAATGGGCAAGTAGAGGCCATCAACAAGTCTCTCAAGACCATTTTGCAAAACACTGTTAGTCAGAGTAATTCCAATTGACACATCATGCTATATCCTGCGCTTTGGGCATACCGAACCTCAGTTAAGACTGCCACTGGTTTTCCCCCTTTCCAGTTAGTGTACGGTGTGGAGTCGATCCTTCCTATTGAATGTGGAATGCCTTCTCTCAAGTTGGCAGTCAAGCTCCTACATGACACTTCAGATTTAGAGCGACGCCTTGTGCACCTAGAGAGTCTTGACGAGCAGCGTCGGGACACCTTTATGACTATCGAGGAAAATAAGAAATGTGTCAAGGTTCAATATGAAAAGTATGTCTGTCCCTGATTGTATGTTGAGGGTGACTTGGTCCTCTTGTATGACCAAGCCAAATAACCACTAGGGGCAGGCAAGTTTAAACCCATGTGGCATGATCCTTACATCGTGCGACGTGTTCTAGAAAAAGGAGCCTACGAGTTAGAAGATTATGAAGGGAATAAATTGGCCAAGCCCAGAAATGGGCTCTACTTGAAAAGGTACTATGGTTGAGCCCTAGGCTTGGGTGGAACTCTTTGTATACTAATGTAAATTTAGTGTATATACATCTCTTTTTCCCTTTTCTGTTGTCTTTGTCTTGCTTATCGATTTTTCACTTTTGTTGGCAGATGTCAACGGAGTCTTCGGTCTACCTAGGATTCGCAGACAGATCCAGTTGTCATACACAGAACTTGGCTTCTGCCGCTTGGGTGGTTTACTCACCTGAGGGTCTGCTGGTGTCTTCAGGTGGCGTATGCCTAGGGCCATCCATGAATAATGTGGTCGAATATAGTGCCATCATAGAACTTTTGCGCAATTCTATATTGCATGGTATTCTCTCTTTAGAAGTTCACTTGGATTCCTAGTTAGTAGTATGTTAGTTGAATGGCCGTTACTGTGTGCATGATCCTGCTTTACTCCATCGATTCCTACAGGTACATCTTTTAGAATGACAATTTGATTTTATTACATATTATCACATTCCTAAGAGTTCTAATCATGTATCCGATGCCTACACTAATTACATTTTAGATTGGCATTTGTCACATTAATAAAGCAAAGAAAACTATTAAATCAATGTACACATTGTAAGATATAAGTAAAGCCGAAGATCCCTTTTTATATATTTCAAAATATGGTGTTTATATTACAAAATTGGGGCTAAAAACCTCAATATACATATACAACCGATATACATATCCCACGACATCTACGCCTGTGGCGCCAAATGTGTGTCATCGTAGCAAACCACTACATTTGCGAGACGTCGGAAGAGTCGTACCCATGCTCTAGGTACACCAACCACCTGTCGCTGCATGGCTTCAGGTAGATCCTCTACCTGAACCATAGGAATCCTCTGTGACAAACGGGACAGGTTGCCCTGCATGTTTTATAGGACTCTCTCCGCTTCTCCTCCCACCACCTCATCTCCCCGGTTCCTCCATCCATGTCGAAGAAATCCCTCTAGCCGTCGCGGACCCACATCTGCAATTACACAAGTATCTAGTTAATATTTAAACACCATCCAAAAATATTTTTGTTCGTTAAATACAAAAATACAAAAAAATGAAATATGTAAAAACTTTTTACCTATGTCACCGTAGGTGGCCCCTAGTGGAAGTGGCATATATGGATATCCTCTGAAATCGATCCCCGCATAGGGATAGTCATCCAGAGCAATGACTTGTCTCCGCCACCAGAAGAAAAAATCATCGTTGTAGGGCGTCAACACCCTACCTCCCCCCTGCCGTCTCATGACCTCAATCCACCGTGCCATGGCTAGATCACATGGTACTCTAGGAAGGATCTCCACTCCAGGTCCCAGACGTAGAACCCGCTCGAAAAAGAAGCTGCAAAGAGTAGAGGCAAACCCAAAGTTTTGCTTACCCCCCTATTTTCACTATGTTAACTGACCTTTCATATTGGTCAACAATGAGGTACACCAGTCATAGAGAGTGGGCCTAGCACACTCTACTGCGTAAAACATAAGCAGTCTCGATGATTGATGCAATGAGGTTGAACCTATGATCCTGGTAAGCATGAGAACAATGATCTTTAGAATGAGGTTATTTATTGCCCGGATAGGGACTTGGCTTCCCACCTTGGGAGTCCTTKCTACACAGTGGGCATCGATATACTCCTCGATATTCATCCCACTCCTTGCTCCGCGGGACTTGAGGTTTACAACCTCTCCTCGAYGTGATAGAATAGTCAAGAAGTAGATGTCCTCTACTTCRATCCTCAATGGTTGTCCATCAAGGATAAATCTGATGCAGGAGCATCGCAATTACCAAAGTGAGCGTGGAGCCAGCGCATGTGTTTTTCAACACATGACATATTGCTTTGAAAACTTTTGGGAAATGATGCGCCAAACCTTCAATGAACCATTTATGAAGGAGCACCTTTTGTATATTGTATTGGACCTTGAGCGACACACTCTCGTCCTTAGTAGATAGGAGGCATTTAATCTAGTTAATGCAGGTAGATAGGGTTTATTTCCAGATTAGACAGTTTTAGATGGAAGGAGGGAAAATGGATATAGACACCCTCATTGTATGATTGTAACATTAGAGAGAGCCAGTAGAATTCAGGGATATATAGAACATTCAGGAAGAAGAGCAAGCAGAGAGCTATGTGAAGAACACCCATGTACAAACATTTGAATTAATAGAAGAAAGCTTTGATTCAAGTCCATGGTTTGTGTTGTTCTCTGTGTATTGACGTGGATATGCTTATGAATGTTTGTTTTCTGTTATGTATTTGCTTTGAGATGCTGTGCATGTGATTTCATGTTTCAAACTGAAGTCTGAAGGGGAGATGGAATGAGTTTCAATTGTTTTTCTATCTGAGCAAGGATTTCCTGCAAGGTGTGCAGTCGAAACCATCCGCAAGGAGTGCGTTGATGGAGGCTCAGGTAGTTTAACTCTTGTTCTTATTCACCCAGAAGTGAAAGTGGGTTGCTGAAGCCGTGCAAGGAGTGCGCAGGCTGAAGAGGGAGTCTCGGTCATGAATCTGAGAAGAAAGCTTTAGAGGACTGTAGCCGCAGGCGTGTGCAGAGTCAAAGGAAGCTCGAACAGCTGAAGCGTTCGTAGGATTGCCGCAAGGAGTGCGAGCAAAGGGTTCTTATTTCTAAGAAGACTGAGAAGCTGAAGAAAGCTTAGGAGGAGCAAAGGCCTTCATAATTATTGAAAGGTTGCACAAGAGATCTTCGTGCCAAGAAATCCCCAAGGGGGAAAGAAAATCAGCGGTCTGAATTCATAGGGGAGATTCACGAAAGATTGACAACCATTAGATCTAGTAAAAGTTGCTCCAGGGTTAAGCTTTAGTGCATAGAGGAGAAGTTTCGCGAAAGCACTGGGATATTGGAGCCATCGAGATTTTGATAGGCAAGAGAATTGAGACCTTGTGGGTTTTGAAAACCCGAAGGAGATCCTAGCCATTGATCTCAGGGCAGGACACGTGTCAGAGGATCCAAATAAGTCGGGGTTCATCTCATCGTGAATTCCGGGAGTGAAGAAATCGTTGCATCAGAAATCGCAATTTTGCGATACCCGATAGGGCGACGAGGAAGTGGTGACGTGGAGGAGTAAGCTCTCACGTGCATCGGGGATCGACATATCGAGATTCTCGGTCACGAGAAAATCATCGTAGGAGGAGTCGCGAAAATCCAAAACGCGATGGTGCCACAGTCATAGCGTTACAATGGAGGACAGGTGTTACCCATATCGAGGTTCGGGACTTGGAGAATCACTATATCACGATACGCAATTTCTCGATTTTCCACAGAAGTGGGGACCACCAGGATCAGAGTGGTGGACAGGTGTCGCACCACACCGAATGATCGCAGATCGGGGTTCGGGAAAAGACAAGTCCCGGTACTCATAGCTTTTGGATTCACGATCTCGCGAACTCCGAATCAACGATGGAGTGCGAGTGTTGACAGTCAATATACACGTGTGGATGCAGAGCATCGGGTATCGGTAGTCGATAACCAAAACCACTCGATATCGCGAGTAGTGAAATTGCGATAGAGCCAAAGTCCTGATAAGGTAGGATAAGGTCAACGTTGACTGAGACATCGGGAGTTGGGGATCCGTGAGGGGAGTGGATCACGATCTCGTAAGTGCCAATTTCCCGATGGCTGAGGTCACGATAGGAGTGGAAAGACATTGCATTGGACCCACATCGAGTTTCGGGGATGTTTCGGGGATTCAAGGGACCCAAATTCGTGACCATAGGACTCACGATTTCGCGAAGTTCGATTTCCCAGTTTAAAAGGGGATTCTGTTTAAGAGAACTCTGTGGGTACAGAGAAGTCCCGATAAGGGAGTTGAAGAGAATTTCAGTTCTTCAGGCTAAGGGAAGAGAAGGTCCTGTGTGAGCAGCGTACCTGAGGGTGCGGTTGCGTCAGAGTGGTATCAGAGCAAGAAAATTTCTTTGCTTTCTGTAGCAGAGAAGAAAAGAAAATTTCACCATGTTGCCGAGGAGAGAAAGACAATCACCCAATCCAGAGGATAGGGAGAACCAGAGAAGAAGAGGGAGACAAGCACAGAATCTAGAAATGGAGAGACAAATACGTGATCTCCGAGCGAGACTAGAAGATATGGAGGCAGCGCAGAGACGCACAACCAGTGCTGGAGATCTAAGTGACTCCGAAGGCGAAGTTGAAGCCGAACAACAAGAAGAAGTTGCAGCCGAAGATGCTGCAAATGAGCAATTAATTAAGGCTATCGCCCGGATGAGTTTGAAAACAAAGATGGACATTCCAACTTATGAAGGGAATCTGGATACAGAAGAGCTTCTAGACTGGATTAGAGCTCTTGACACCTATTTCGATTATGAAGATATCGAAGAAGATAAGAAGGTTAGGCATGCTGTCACAAGATTGAAGGGACATGCAACATTATGGTGGGACGAGCTTCAAGCAGATAGACACTGCAAAGGCAAGCAAAAGATTAAAAGCTGGGATCGAATGATTGCAAAGATGAAGGCAAAGTTCATCCCAAGGGATTATCAAATCACACTGTTCAGGAGAATGCAGAACCTGAGACAGAAGCTGATGACAGTGAAGGAGTATACTGAGGAATTCTACAAGCTAAATATCAGAGCAGGTCATCGGGAGAGCGATGATGAAAAAGTTGCTAGGTATATGAATGGCTTGAGATACGATATCCAGGATGAGATGAGTATGAAAACCATCCGAACGATGGAGGATGCATATCAAATGACGTTGAAAGATGAAGAGAAGCTGAGCCGTAAGCCAGGACAACGAGGCCGAGGTAGGAGCCAGCCCAAAGGTAAGTCAGTTGGCCAAGATAGGTTCCATAAATCCAAGGATGACTGGAAGAAGCCTCAGACTAGAACAGAAAGAGGTGGAAGTTCACAGCGAGGCCAGCACGCTGAACAACAAGGGCAACATACAGACCAGGGCGGAGGATACGCTGATAATAACACATTTCCTCGTACCAGAGGTAGAGGAAGAGGCAGAGGTGGAGTCATCACATGCTTCATGTGTGGAAAGAATGGACACAAGTCATTTGACTGTCCAGATAAGAAGAAGGATGGAGGAGAAGCTCACATCGTCGAGGCACAGAGGTAAGATGCTGAAGTAGAAGACGTAGAAGACGGAAGGTCATTGATGATGCGTAAAGTTCTCTTAACACCTGAGAAGGAGGTGGAGGACACAACTCAAAGAAACAAACTTTTCAGAACTGCATGCAAGACCAAAGATAGGGTGTGCAAGGTTATCGTGGACAGCGGTAGCACAGATAATCTCGTTTCAACTGAGATGGTGGAGAAACTTGAGCTGGAGATGATTGATCATCCGAGTCCATATAAAGTTTCATGGCTACAGAAGGGACATTAGGTAAGTGTCACTAAACAGTGTTTTGTTGAATTTAAAATTGGAGGGTACAACGATAAAATACTCTGTGATGTTATCCCTATGGATGTATGTCATTTATTGCTGGGCAAACCATGGCAATATGACAGGAACGTAGTTCATGATGGGAAGATGAATACATATACTTTGGAGAAGATTGGAAGAACACATATGTTACTTCCAATTAAAGATAAAGAAGTAAAACCAGAAACGAGAAATACTGTACTTCTCACGAGTGGGAAGGAACTTCTTACGGAAGTAAAGAAGAAGGAAGATCCACAATTCTTTGTGGTCAGGAAACCCAAAATAGTTTTGACCAGCACAAGAGTGGATGATTTTTCGGAAGAAATTCAGGAACTGCTGGAAGAGTTCGTTGACATCATGGTAGACGAATTACCTCATTCGTTGCCGCTGATGAGGAGCGTAAGTCACCATATAGACCTCATACCAGGAGCTAGTTTGCCAAATAAATCCGTGTACAGGTTGACGCCGTAGGAGAACGAAGAGGTTAAAAGGAAGGTACAGGAACTGTTAGATAAAGGGCTGGTCAGGGAAAGTTTAAGCCCATGTGCCGTTCCAATGGTATTGAGTCCAAAGAAATATGGAGGTTGGAGAATGTGCACCGATTCCAGAGCCATTAACAAGATAACCATCAGGTACATGTTTCCATTGCCACAGATGGACGACTTGATGGACTGTTTAAGTGGAGCCAAATTTTTTTCAAAGGTTGATTTGAAAAGCGGATACCATCAGATTCGCATGAGGGAAGGTGATGAGTGGAAGACAGCCTTCAAAACCAACGAAGGGTTGTACGAATTGATAGTCATGCCGTTTGGCTTGACGAATGCGCCGAGTATCTTCATGAGGTTGATGAATGAAGTCCTGAGGGAATTCATCGGGAAATTTGTCATTGTTTATCTGGATGACATATTGATTTTCAGTAAAACAAAAGCAGAACATATGAAGCATTTAGCTGCAGTAATGAAGAAGCTACAACAGGAGAACCTGTTGATCAACATGAGGAAATATTCATTTATGAAGACATAAATCATTTACTTGGGATTTGTCATATCGATGAATGAATTAAAGATGGATCCAGGTAAGGTGGAGGTAATTAAAAATTGGCCATCACCAAGAAATGTTTTTTAGGTGAGAAGTTTTCATGGACTGGCTAGTTTCTACAGGAAGTTCATCAGAAATTTCAGTGGGATTAGCACAACGATAATGGACACAGTCAAGAAAAGACATAAATATTTTCATTGGAATGAAGAGGCAGAGAAGAGTTTCAACCTGTTGAAACAGAAGATCACGAAACAACCGGTTTTGGTGTTGCCGGATTTTAGGAAGGTGTTCCAAGTAAAATGTGATGCGAGTGGCTTTTCCATAGGAGCGGTCTTGAGCCAGGAGGACAGACCAATTGCATATTTCAGCGAGAAGCTGAATGAAGCAAAGGAAAAGTATTCCACGTATGATAAGGAATTCTATGCCATCATCTAGGCATTGAARAAATGGAGGCACTATTTGATTCCAAAGGAATTTGTTTTATATAGTGATAACCATACATTACAATTTGTGACTCAACAGGAAAAGTTGAATYAGAGGCATGTTAAATGGGTAGAATACATGCAGAATTTCACTTTTGTGATAAAACATATTTCTGGTACTGCTAACAAAGTGGCTGATGCTTTGAGCAGGAAATGTTTGCTGCTGCAGGAGTTCCGAGTCAAAACGTTAGGCTTTGATGACCTCAGAGACATGTATGCAGAGGATCAGGATTTTAAGGAAGCGTATGAAGCAGCTAAGAATCCAGTTCTCAGAGATCGTAGCAAATGGGCCGAATACATGATCCAGAAAGGATTTCTATTTAAAGGCAATCAACTGTGTATTCCGAATTGCTCCATGAGGGAGAATCTGTTAAAGGAGAAGCACATCAGAGGATTGGCCGGACACTTCGGTCATGTTAAGACATTTGCAAAGCTGAGCGAAGCATACTTTTAGCTAGGGATGCGGTCAGAAGTCAAGAGGTTTGTCAACAGATGTAGAATTTGCCAGCATTCGAAGGGGAGAAAGAAGAATGTAGGTTTTTATCAGCCATTGCCCATACCAGAGAGGCCATGGGAGGCGATCAGCATGGATTTTGTATTGGGGTTGCCGAGGACACAAAGAGGCGTCGATTCTATCTTTGTGGTCATGGACAGGTTTTCAAAAATGGCACATTTTATCCCATGTTAGAAGACCAACGATGCGACTCATATCGCAAATCTGTTTTTCAAGGAGGTCATTAGACTTCACGGGTTACCCAGAAGTATAGTTTCATACAGGGATACGAAATTCATTGGACATTTCTGGAAGACGCTCTGGAAGAAGATGGGGACTAACTTGATGTTTAGTTCTGCCTATCATCCTCAGACGAATGGGCAAACAGAGGTGGTAAATAGAAGTCTGAGAGACTTACTAAGAAGCTTGGTGACAGAGCACCACAACAGTTGGGACAATGTGTTGCCACAGGCAGAGTTTGCATACAATGACTCAGTGAACAGGAGCACAGGCAAAAGTCCATTTCAGATTATATATGGCACGCAGCCGAGAGGAGTTTCTGAATTGAGGGATTCAGAGCAGACTGCTACTAGCAGTGCTAGTGCAGAATAATTTGCTGAGACAATGAAAGAAATTCACGGCCAGGTGAAGGAGCGACTGATGAAATCAAATCAAGAATATAAGCGCAGAGCCGATCAGTGGAAGAGACAACTTCAGTTCGAAGTTGGTGATCTAGTTCTGGCACATCTGAGGAAGGAAAGGTTCCCAAGAGGAACATACAACAAGTTAAAAATGAAGAAAATTGGGCCATGCAGGGTCCTGAAGAAATTCGGAGAAAACGCTTATGAGATGCCAGCTGGGAGACTGAAGCGGAGATTAAAAATCATGGAAAGACCATGTAGGAGCTCATGGACAGGAGCCCATGAAATCTTTCAAGCAAGGGAGTATGATGCAAGAGCATCACAATTACCAAAGCAAGCATGGAGCCAGCGCATGTGTTTTTCAACACATGACATATTGCTTTGAAAACTTTTGGGAAATGATGCGCCAAACCTTCAATGAACCATTTATGAAGGAGCGCCTTTTGTATATTGTATTGGACCTTGAGAGACACGCTCTCATCCTTAGTAGATAGGAGGAATTTAATCTAGTTAATGCAGGTAGATAGGGTTTATTTCCAGATTAGACAGTTTTAGATGGAAGGAGGGAAAACGGATATAGRCASCCTCATTGTATGATTGTAACATTAGAGAGAGCCAGTAGAATTCAGGGATAGATAGAACATTCAGGAAGAAGAGAAAGCAGAGAGCTGTGTGAAGAACACCCATGTATAGACATTTGAATTAATAGAAGAAAGCTTTGATTCAAGTCCATGGTTTGTGTTGTTCTCTGTGTATTGACGTGGATATGCTTATGAATGTTTGTTTTCTGTTATGTATTTGCTTTGAGATGCTGTGCATGTGATTTCATGTTTCAAACTGAAGTCTGAAGGGGAGATGGAATGAGTTTCAATTGTTTCTCTATCTGAGCAAGGATTTCCTGCAAGGTGTGCAGTCGAAACCATCCGCAAGGAGTGCATTGATGGAGGCTCAGGTAGTTTAACTCTTGTTCTTATTCACCCAGAAGTGAAAGTGGGTTGCTGAAGCTGTGCAAGGAGTGTGCAGGCTGAAGAGGAAGTCTCGGTCGTGAATCTGAGAAGAAAGATTTAGAGGACTGCTGCCGCAGGCGTGCGCAGAGTCAAAGGAAGCTCAAACAGCTGAAGCGTTCGCAGGATTGCTGCAAGGAGTGCGAGCAAAGGGTTCTTATTTCTAAGAAGACTGAGAAGCTGAAGAAAGCTCAGGAGGAGAAAAGGCCTTCATAATTATTGAAAGGTTACACGGAAGATTTTCGTGCCAAGAAATCCCCAAGGGGGAAAGAAAATCAGCGGTCAGAATTCGTAGGGGAGATTCACGAAAGACCGGCAGCCATCAGATCTAGTAAAAGTTGCTCCAGGGTTAAGCTTTAGTGCATAGAGGAGAAGTTCCACGAAGGCATCAGGATATTGGATCCATCGGGATTTTGATGGGCAAGAGAATCAAGACCTTGTGGGTTTCGAAAACCCGAAGGAGATCCTAGCCATTGATCTCAGGGCAGGACACGTGTCGGAGGATCCAAAGGAGTCGGGGTTTAGCTCATCGTGAATTTGGAGAGTGAAGAAATCCTTGCATCAGGAATTGCGATTTTGCAATACCCGATAGGGCGACAAGGAAGTGGTGACGTGGAGGAGTAAGCTCTCACATGCATCGGGGATCGACATATCGAGATTCTTGGTGACGAGAAAATCATTGCAGGAGGAGTCGCGAAACTCCAAAACGTGACAGCCCCACAATCATAGCGTTACAGTGGAGGACATGTGTTACCCATATCGGGGTTCGGGACTTGGAGAGTTCCGTGAACTAGTGTAACGGGAATCGTGATATCACGATACGTGATTTCCCGATTTTCCACAGGAGTGGGGACCACCAAGATCAGAGTGGTGGACAGGTGTTGCACCACACCGAATGATCGCAGATCGGGGTTCGGGAAAAGACAAGTCCCGGTACTCATAGCTTTTGGATTCGTGATCTCATGAACTCCGAATTGCCGATGGAGTGCGAGTGTTGACAGTAAATATACATGTGTGGATGCAGAGCATCGGGTATCGGGAGTCGGTAAACCAAAACCGCTCAATATCGCGAGTAGTGAAATCACGATAGAGCCAAAGTCTCGATAAGGTAGGATAAGGTCAGCGTTGATTGAGACATTGGGATTCGGGGATCCGTGAGGGGAGTGGATCACGATCTCTTAAGTGCCGATTTCCCGACAGATGAGGTCTCGATAGGTGTGGAAAGACATTGCATTGGACCCACATTGGGTTTCGGGGATTCAAGGGACCCGAATTCGTGACCATAGGACTCGCGATTTCACGAAGTCCGATTTCCCGATTTAAAAGGGGATTCTGTTTAAGAGAACTCTGTGGGTACGGAGAAGTCCCAATAAGGGTTTTGAAGAGAATTTCAGTTCTTCTGGCCAAGGGAAGAGAAGGTCCTGTGTGAGAAGTGTACCTGAGGGTGCGGTTGCGTCAAAATCTCTCACTATTAGGGTCCCAATAACCCACCAACATTTCCAGCAACCTCACTTGGGCCCTCATTCTTTTGAGAGCCCAAAATTTGTATAAGCCACATACTTTTAGTGCCTCTTGAGCCACCGGATCTTGATCCACAGTTGCATCTACCTTCTCATGCTCTCACTCTGTCCATTCCAAGACCATCCTGCAAAAAACAAATCAATTTTTGAGTTAGAACCCCCCATTTTTGGCCATTTGCGTACCTATACGCGGCTTTATTTGCACATAATCGTGTGTAGGGATTAATACATGCTCCTTGTGGTTTACACATGAGCGTATACCTAGTTTTATATGTGACCTAAACAAGGAAACTCACATATATCTAAAATCCTAATTTACGCCCTCAAAAACCAAAAACTTGGAACCTAATTCAAAAATGTAATCCACTAAATTTGAAGAGGATGAGATGAAGAGTTACCTGATCCAGACGGTTCGTGATTTTTTTGCCTAATGCTCCCGCAATCGCCGTTTGAATCTTGGAGGTATTTTGGTCCAAATTGCACTATTTGGGTAAAAATCAAAATGATACAATAATTTTTGATTTTATTACTATTTATAAGCTATTTTTACCCACTTTATATAGTTTCATGCTATTTTTCACCTAATGGACTAATTCAAGAGTGGTTTTGAGCTGGATTTTGTAGTTTTGACTCAGTTTTCTTGTGGATTTCGACGTCATGATTGGCCGTTCATCACCTTGGGAAGGTATTTTCATAACCTAGAATATAGGATAGGTATCTACTCCATCGTGTATTTTTGCATTATCCTTCAACTACCACTTTTTACGCCTTAGGTACAAACCCATTTATTGAGACACAAAACCTTCCATCTGCTATAAGTAGTATCGCTAATGAATGGTAGAGACTTACCAAACATGGGCACCCTAGTTAGATCCTCTTTGTCATTTGGTGCCCATGCTGAGTTTTTCCTTAGGACCGGGAGTCCATTATAATTCGATACATGACTTTATGATGAGCCTCA
Organism: Picea engelmannii; assembly: GCA_009831015.1. NCBI lineage: Eukaryota > Viridiplantae > Streptophyta > Pinopsida > Pinales > Pinaceae > Picea > Picea engelmannii. The sequence goes on from ML777498.1 coordinate 1,953,035, forward strand.
TTCCTCATTCATGAACATGCGGCCCTATTCCCTGTAGAATCCCAAAAATGAGTCTTAGTTAAGCTCTTTTCTGACTCGTCTAAAAAACCGAAAAGATTGCCGAGTGATTTTTCCCTTTCACACTCGTTAAATTGGATTTGAAAGGTCATGAATCTTAATTAATCTCTTTTCCAACTCGTTATCAAAAATATAAAAGATTGTCGAGTGAACTTGTCTTTTTCACACTCGTAAATTGGATTTGAAAGGATGTCTATTTGGCACAAGTTTACCCCTTTTTCACACCAAGTAGACTAAAAGACATAAAAAAGGATATTTTTTGGTGTTAAGTTGTGATTGCATCTCATGCCCTCGCTTGCAGTATTGAGAATTTAGCTGGTTCTCGCTTTGCGCTATAAACCGTTGCCTAAGCAGTTTTTGCATCCTCAACCAAGTAGAGCCTTGTTTATATCCTTCACAATTTGACACCCTATACCCTAGAGGGAACATCACCCCGAGTGTCCATCTACCGCATGCATTTCCTTGCATTGAGCATAGGTACGTTTCATTGCTAGAACTAGTTTTGCTTACTTGCGACACTCGTTTCCTCCTCTGTATCATAACATTCATTTGTTATGAAAAAACAAAAAAGACGGGCAGGAAGAGAGTACTATATTATAATTGGCAGTAATCGTGTCTCCTTTGAACATAGCACAAAATTATTGAGTCCTTGTGTCATCATAATTTTGGGTTTAGCATGGCCTTAGGAAGTTGATATCGTTACAGAGTTTCTCTATTGACTGGTTACTTTTCCAGTCTCTATAGAGAAAGTTATAGATACCTCTTGCATCTAATAGTCATATCATTAGGTCTATTTTGCCGGAGTCCACCATATGTCTCATACTCTTTTTCAGAGGAAGTCTATCAACCTGTGTCGGCCACTCCTCATAAATCTTGACTTTGCATGTCGGCCATACCGTCACTTTGTCTCAGAATCACATGATACTATGGTCTTATCATGCACCCTAGCCCTACTTTCATCATTGGTAGGTCACCTTGAACCCAACAATCGACATTTCATCATTGGTCGTTGACTGGGTGGTTTCCCTTGTGTTCGACGATAAGACATATATTCACACTTTGGGATTCGTGCAGTGTCTTGGATGCCATTAGCCTTATTGGTGGGTTCCTTGCCTTTTTCAGCAGTTTTCATCATTGGCTACTATTCAGAGGGTATTTTTCATGTACCGCTTGCATTTGGCACATGTGAAAGACGCACAGGGTTGTTGGTTCGTGAACATGTTCTTTGTCTGATCTCCACCAAATCATGAAGCTCCCGCTTTGTTCCTCATGCTGACTGATGAGAGATGCCTTAATGCTCTCCTTTCAGCGAGTCTCTTTCCATTGACTTCAACTCATTTATTCCGGATATGTGACCTAGAGTTTTATGAGTACCTTGAAGCTTGCAGTCATTAGTGGCAGATTTTCTCGCCATTGATAGATGGGAATACATCAATGTATCCTGATCAATGGATTCCTCAAGTGTTCGACACCAACTCCTTTATTCACACTTGTAGGAATGTACTCGGTGCCTTGATACCTACTTTCATTATTGGTAGGCTGTCTTGCATTTGTTAATGGTATACCTCAATGACCAGTAATCAAATGATGTCTCATTATGTTCGACCTCAACTCCTTTATTCACATCATGTAGACTTGCACCCTTGGCGGATAATGTAGAAGACTTGAAGACATCACTCTGTGCCACATCTTTCCTAAGCTGTTGCTTCCCTTTCATTGGACCAACACCTATTGGACTTCAATGATCATGGGAGATCATATTGTACTCCATGGTATACATATATCTTCAGATTGATTTTGAGACTAGTTTCACTGGGCCTTGTTCGTGACTATGACAACTTTTGGCATATAACCGCATTTGTATTTGCCTATTCATGGCCACAAACACTTATTTGGTATATTTTCCACATGGATTTGCATTGTATTCTTGGCAGCCATGTATGCAAAGTCAGTACATAATGTAATGAGCAATCTAGTTCGTTCAACTGGTTCTCTACCACTCCACTCCTGGGTTATTTATAATGTATTTCAGCCATCGTAGATACTCCTTTGATCTCACACATTAGGGGGCATCTATTATAGAAAGATTTTCCTCACCATTGCTATCTTGCATAGAGGGCCTTTTTCCATTTCCCTATGCAGACTTATCATCCATTTTTGATGAATCCAGAACCAAAAATACACATTTTTCCACGTATACTCACCCTATATTCTATATAAGATGCGTATATGCAGGCTGCTCCACTACAACCTGTGTACATTGGGATTTGTGCCAGAAAATACAAAAATGGAGTCGGGTTTCCATGTCACGAAAAGAGACCTTTGATCCTTGGCCTTCCATATACTGGAAATGTTCTGACTCAGCCCTTCAGTTGCATTCTGAAGGCTATAAGAGCGCAATTCCGAGCTATGGAAAAGAGGAGAAAGCATTCAATTTTGAGAGAAAAGTTACTCTAGAGAAATTACTTCATATTGAGTCTGCATCCCTTTGTCCCTCAAGTCTGAACATAGTGTTCAGCCTCCAAGCTCTTTCCCTATTGTTGAGAGAACCTCATTGTCTCTTTCCTTTGAGCTTGCCTTTGGTGGAGGATTGAAGTGGTGGAGACCCAGTTGGAAGGAACTTGGTTTCTTGGTTTCGAACTGTGCTGACACAGAAGTCTGTAATGTTGTTACTTCTGCTGATCAATTATTAATAGAAATACTCCTTTCCCATCCTATTGGTATCTTGCAAATATATCATTATTATCCATGGGCATGTTTGTAATGTTTATTAATGGATTATGCTATCTGATGTGCTAACCCCTTTATATTATCACTATATACTTGCTCTGCTTGTTTGTTTAGAATTGGTTGCAGGTATAAAGCTTTGGGTCAAAGTGCTCAACGGTGGAACACCATCAAACGTTGGATCAAGGTAGGCCCCTTTCTTATCATGCACATTAGTTTATATAGCATATGTTGGAATTGAGTTGATTTCTGCAGTCATACCTATCTGTTGTGGTTTACCCTTGACCATAGAGAGTTTTTCCTTCATAACATAGACTCTCTATATCTGCCTCTATCTCTCGTTCTAGACTCTCTGGTCTCTTCCCTTAGACCTAGGTATCTATATTTATATATTTATGGCTCACCAGCCATTACAATGTATTGCAAAACGCTAACATTAGCGTCGTTAGGTCTTCCATGCATGCGCGTGTGCTTCTCTTCCTTCCAGCTGTCACTTTCCTCGTGCATGCCTTCCTTCCCAAAATAGCCTTTCTTTCCGCTTTGGCCTTCTTCCAACATGCCCCCAACACTAACACGTGGCTCAACCCGAGCCACCTAACTTTTGTGTGCTTTGTCGATATCCCTTGTGATCGCTTGGAACTTCTCCTTGAGATCCATTCCTTGTGTTTGAGCCTGCACAGTCTTCTCCTTGAGTGCTTCCAATGCCTGTACTGCAATCTCATTGCTGATCAACCTTGCAAACTCTGCATGGGTCTGTGCCATATATGTCTTGGCTTCCTCTTCTCGTGCAATGACTTCCATTGCTCGCTCCTGGAGCGGTTCTATTTGAGCTTGGTGCTCCTTTTTTTGTGTCTTCACAGTGGCGAGTTCTGCCTGTAGTCTCTTCATATCTTGTGCCCCTTTGACGCGCTTCGTGATGGACATTGTATTCTTCCTCTGCTTGAGGTCTTGGATAACTGCTCTTATCCTTCTTCTTTGTTAGGACCCTATAATGCACCTTTTTTCTCATACTTTTTTCTATCATTACATCCTTTTCCCACTCATATTTAAGCCTACATTATCACCTTAACCTATTTCTCCAAAGGTATATAATGTTTCTTCTCTTTGCTATATGTTTAATTTGTTTTACATGTAAATTTACATTACTCTCATACTTAGCCATTAATAAGAAATATATAGTTGCTGAAAAAGTTTGAACTGCAGTTAATATATTGTTGCTGCTTGAAGACCACGTTGCTGAAACAGTCAACAGTATGTAAATCCCGTTGCTGAAACAGTTCGTGATTTGTAATGCTGAAACAACATTTCACATACAATAGTAACAAGAAGGAGCTGTTACACCGGCCGCAACAGCTGTACCTCAAGCCAACACCATTCCAACTACTGTAACAACATTTTGCTATGGGAGATCAAAATATCCTATTCCAACATAGAAGATTAGATCAGACTAAGAATAGGATTTGTATGTACACATGTAATTTTATGCTTAATTGTATTAAGAGGATTCTCCTCTTTAAATAGTGGAGAAATCAACATTAGAGGGAGATTATGAAAGGCTTAGCTAGAGGCGAATCATAGAGAAGGAGCGTGTTCACTTTGGATATTGTAACTTGTCATATTTGACAGATGAATAAAAGATAATTCTGAGCATTACTTCTTACCTTTTATTTCTAGGGAATCTTGTGAGAAGGAAGGGGCCCACCTTCTTTACAAGATTCACCCATTAGTTTCTGTAGTGTGTTAGTATTGTTTTTATCTATACCTTGTTGAAACTCTGTTTTGCTAAAAATTTGTTTCCACTGATTGTTACATCGTTTTCATACAATTCATTCCTAGGTAATTGATAATCATTTTGATTGGTAATTCTGTTTGTAGAATGAGTTTATGAAAGTGTAATAGTCAGAGATAGGTGCTAAAGATTCCTGCTTTGGGGAATAGGGCCCTGTTCTCTGTTACAAAATAGTTAGCCTTTAGTACTTGTTAATCATTTTGATTGGTAATTCTATTTATAGAATGAGTTTATGAAGGTGTGATAGTCAGAGACAGGTGCTGAAGATTCCTGCTTTGGGGAATAGGGTCATGTTCTCTGTTACATAATAGTTAGTATTCTTTGCAGTGTGCTGAAAGGTTCCTTTTCCTAGGTTGTTATTTCTTAATGTAATCCAGGATTCTTCTGATAATTGTTTCCTTTTGAATCTTAAAACTCTGCAATAGATAGATTGCTTTCACTATAATTCAAGGTAGAACTTCAGTCTATTCAAGGCAAGGTGTGATTAGTGTAACTTTTTGGATTGATTTTCAGATTGAGCATATACAGTGTGTGATTACCTTTGAAATAAACAGACTTCCCTAGGTTGACAATTTATGTGACACTTGATTGTTTTAATTAATAAGAAATTATAGTGACCAACATTTTGGCGCCATTGCCGGGGAAGGCAATTATAGATTTCAAAAGCATTTACGTTTTTCTTTCAGATTTACAGATTGCATGAGAGGACGTGGACCCCCCAAGGAAATTGGCCCTACAGGTGGCAGGGGCAGAGGAAGAGGAGGAAGAAAGACTTTCATCGACCAGATTATATCAAAATATGAATCTATTGTTCCTCAACGACCAAGCTCTCGAAAACCAAAGTCTCAACCTTCCTTTCAAGCGATCTTTGAAATGGAGAGAGTTGAAAAACCAACAGACGACATTGAGGATCGAGCAAGCGCAGTAGGGGAACAAACAGAAGAAACCATGGATGGATATAATGAAGAACTGCACCATGAAGAACAAGTAGGTCTTGAAGCAGAGGTAAACGATGAAAACTCTTTTTCTACCTTAGGATTTCCTATTGGTGATCTACCTAGAGGAGTAGCTCCCATGAAGAATATTCCACTTTCA
>ML777498.1:1964756-1977016 GCA_009831015.1 Picea engelmannii
AAGACCATTCTATTGTTCAAGGGGTTAGGATTCCAGTCACATAGGATGATATAGCACAGGTTTCAGGTCTTCCCGTCACTAGCATTCGCTGGTTCAGCTGCAAACACATTATCCTTAATGCCCAGTAGGATTTTCTTTTGCCAGGAGAACAAGTTGAGCCTAAAGGTCGGGGTGTTCGACTTAGCTCGTTACCGCCTCCTTGGCCAAAAGTTGCAGAGTTTCTCAAGCACTACCTTACCTGTGAAGGCTGATACCAGGTAATTTACCAGTCCGACTTTATCTTGCTATCTCATTTACGACATGCTAGACTAGTTAATATTTCTTACTATATGCTCAGATGTCTTAGAAACATGTCGTATTATTGTAAATAGGCTAAAAATCCCATCCTTTCCCTCACCCATCACCGCCTCGTTCAATTACTCATCCAAAAGGGTTTTGCCCAACAAAACCCCCTCCTAAACAATCCACCCATAAACCCTCAGGAAGCTGTTGGACATTCTGAAAACCTTCATGAAGAGCAACCACAAAACCTTCCCGACCCTCCAGAAATACCTATTAATCTGCCTACAGATCCAATTGATCCAATTCCTTCCACCATACCAAGTTTTCCCCATAATTTACCAGAATCATCTACCCCTACTGTTCATATCCTCAGTGATGATTCTGAAGCAGATAAACCTGATAACCCTCCCTGCCCCATCACTGAGGAAAAACCCACATGTAAAAGAAAGAAGAAAATTCCTACTTTTCCTTCCTTTTTACCAAAAAAAATGAATGAGGGCTTCAACAAGAGTAGTCACTACTGCCACTGCCATAAACCCCCAACCCATTTTGCTAAAAACCCATACACCTCTACCCTCCCAAACCCCAGAATTTTTACTTGTTCAACCCATGGGCACTGAAACACAAGAACCATAAGCCCAAGATGCTGCGACATCATTTTCTTTACATCAAGTAGCTGTCACACAAGAACCAGCTACTCATTCAGTAGTTGAAACACAAGAACCAGCTATAGTTGTTACACAAGAACCAACTACAACTGAAACAAAAGAACCAGTTACTGACTTCATTCCTGAAATACAAGAATCAGATGCCTAGGGTGCTGCAACAGTAACTGTTACATAAGAACCAACTACTCATTCAGTAGCTGAAACACAAGAACCAGCTACAACTGTCACACAAGAACCGGCTACAGCTGAAACACAAGAACTAGCTGCTAACTTTATTCCTGAAGTTCAAGAATCACATGCCCAGGGTGCTGAAACACTATTTTTTTTTCATCAAGTAGCTGAAACACAAGAATCAATTGCTGATTTTGTAGTCGCTCCACAAGAACTAGCTACTGAGGCTGTGACCATTACACAAAAACTAGTCACCCCTCTTGACACACCGATGACAGATCAACAACCAGAACCAACAATGGCTTCTCTCTTACAAGAGAATGAGTTTCTAAGATCAAAACTGGAAGCTTACAAGCAAGAGCTGGTAATGGCAAAGGAAGCCTATGACAGGGAACTTAATTTGCATACCTTGGCTCGCGTAGCGGCCATGGCAGAGAAAAACACAAAAGATGATCAGTATAGAAATTATATGTGCAACCAATGTGGGGATATTTATGATAAAGTAGGCTACAAAGTGGTTCAAATCCCAATACCTAGAGCTTCCCTTGCACCTACGACTTCTGCAGTTAAAAAAGAGGAACGTCCTACTGTTACACAAGAACTAGTAGGACCTTCAAAAATCCCAAAAAGAAAAGTTAATTTATAGGAACCCTGACCAACAAAAACTGTTAAATCAGAAGCCCCTGTTTTTATCAATAAAGCTGTTCAAACTCTGCCTGTTGATGAATCTGCCCCTCCTGTCAAGATCAGTACCCCTACTCTTGTGGAACAATCCACTCAGACCCTACCTCAACCTACCACCTGCGTTGCTGAAACACAAAATCAACCATGGAATGAGCATGCAATAATGAAAAAATGGAAAAAGGAGTCTGCTATTACACAGGATAAAAGTTTGTAGGAGCACATACTACTTTGGCTGAACCAAATCTATTCAAACTGGGAAGATTTGGAGCAAACACGCCAAGAATATCATGCCCATAAGAAGCAGAATGAAGAGTTAAAAGGCAAATTGCTCCTGATGTTTGTTTTGGTATAAAAATTGTTGGCTGCTAGGAAACCATCCTCAAATTACTCTCTTTTCCTTATAGAACGACTTGCATTCTTTTAGATTAAATCAATCAAATATGGAAAACCCTATGCAGTGTTTAAACCAGAAGATTTTGTTCAAACTTTTGTAGAAGCCTCTACTACTGATCAACATCTATTATGTGAGGTATATCTTCATAATGAAGCTATTCCCGAGAACAACCAGCTTAATCTCAACCCTCTTGTTGGTGATATCCAGATTCAGGCACTCGTCTCCTTCCTTACCAACCAGATTACATGGAAGAATGATTTTCTAGCTGCCAAGCGTAATGAAGATAACCGTCTTCTCTGGATACGGCCATAACCACAGAACGCTGCCACCTTTGTTGCAGAATATTACAAATTTTTGAAGAAACCAGGGATGACTCAATACATAAGGCAACTATAGGCAACAATACTTCAGGATTGCCAACAGTTTATTAAATCCACAAAGACTGCTTCCCTAGAAGCAAATAACACGTTTTGGCAACAATCTTCTGAGAAAAGGCAGGAGCACAATCCATTTAGTCCTACCAATCTTGAGACAACAATCTCCCGGGTACCGAGTTACATCAAATGTGTCCAGCAATGTGCTGAAAATTGTATAGGTTATCAGTTCCATTTTCCCATTCTGTGGATGCCAGCAAAGAAGTATCAAGTTCATCATAAGTTGCCCAAGAAGGTTGAAGCTACAGCCTGGCAAAGGCTACAACGTGTTCAAGGATTCAGAGCTCCAACAGACAGTACTTTCCACAGCTACTGCTTAAGTAATTTGCATGCTTAGAGTCGGTATCTGGATTCTGATTCAGATTGAAGTTGCTTGAGGACATGCAACCTTTTTAGTTGGGGGGGATGTTAGGACCCTATAATGCACCTTTTTTCTCATACTTTTTGCTATCATTACATCCTTTTCCCACTCATATTTAAGCCTACATTATCACCTTAACCTATTTGTCCAAAGGTATATAACATTTATTCTCTTTGCTATATGTTTAATTTGTTTTACATGTAATTTTACATTACTCTCATACTTAGCCATTAATAAGAAATATATAGTTGCTGAAACAGTTTGAACTGCAGTTAATATACTGTTGATGCTTGAAGACCACATTGCTGAAACAATCAACAGTACGTAAATCCCATTGCTGAAACAATCCATGATTTGCGATGCTGAAACAACATTTCACATACAACAATAACAAGAAGGAGCTATTACACCGGCTGCAACAACTGTACCTCAAGCCAACACCATTCTAACTACGGTAACAACATTTTTCTACGGGAGATCAGAATATCCTATTCCAGCATAGAAGATTAGATCAGACTAAGAATAGGATTTGTATGTACACATATAATTTTATGCTTAATTGTATTAAGAGGATTCTCCTCTTTAAATAGTGGAGAAATTAGCATTAGAGGGAGATTACGAAAGGCTTAGCTAGAGGCAAATCATAGAGAAGGAGCATGCTCACTTTGGATATTGTAACTTGTCATATTTGACAGATGAATAAAAGATAATTCTGAGCATTACTTCTTAATCCCTTTTATTTTTGGGGAATCTTGTGAGAAGGAAGGGGCCCACCTTCTTCACATGATTCACCCATTAGTTTCTGTAGTGTGTTAGTATTGTTTTTATCTATACCTTGTTAAAACTCTGTTTTGCTAAAACTTTGTTTCCACTGATTGTTACATCGTTTTCATACAATTCATTCCTAGGTAATTGATAATCATTTTGATTGGTAATTCTGTTTGCAGAATGAGTTTATGAAAGTGTGATAGTCAGAGACAGGTGCTAAAGATTCATGCTTTAGGGAATAGGGTCTTGTTCTCTGTTACATAATAGTTAGCCTTCAGTACTTGTTAATCATTTTGATTGGTAATTCTGTTTACAGAATGAGTTTATGAAAGAGTGATAGTCAAAGACAGGTGCTGAAGATTCCTACTTTGGGGAATAGGGTCCTGTTCTCTGTTACAGAATAGTTAGTCTTCTTTGCAGTGTGCTGAAAGGTTCCTTTTCCTAGGTTGTTATTTCTTAATGTAATCCAGGATTCTTCTGATAATTATTTCCTTTTGAATCTTAAAACTCTGCAATAGATATATTACTTTCACTATAATTCAAGGTAGGACTTCAGTCTGTTCAAGGCAAGGTGTGATTAGTGTAACTTTTTGGATTACTTTTGAGATTGAGCATATACAGTGTGTGATTACCTTTGAAATAAACAGACTTCCCTGGGTTGACAATTTATGTGACACTTGATTGTTTTAATTAATAAGCAATTATAGTGACCAACATTCTTCTTGGTCCCATTGCTGGACCTGTCGATCCTCTTCCAGCTTCGTCCAGAGTTGTGTTGCTTTGTCAAAAAAGTCATCCGCTTCGTGGACCTGTCGTTCCATATCCTGTATCTACTCTATTACCTCTTGCTTCCTTTGCTCCTTTACCTCCGGTGGAGTGGTAGGTGTGAGATGCTCGCGAAGATTCTCGATCTTCTGTTGGTATTGATCAATTATCTTCACAATTTGATCAATCTTCTCTATTGCTGTGAGTTCAACCATCTGTGTGGTCTTTGGGATATTTTCATAGTTTATGACCACTTTCTTCTCCAATTCCTTCACGCGTTCCCTCTCCTCTTTGGTCTCTAGCTTGGCCTGCTCAAATATCAATTCCAGATCGTCCCGTTTATATTTTACTTGCTGCAGTTCAGCTGTATCTGTGCGTGCTCGAGCTGTACCTTCAACGTAACACTGACCTGCAGTTTATGTAGGGCCTTGGTTGGTATCCACGACAATACCAACTGCAATTGAGCAAAGTCCTTTAGGGGTGTCTGCCCCACTATCGCGTCCATGCTCAGCATGCTAGGTGTAATGTGAAACGTTGCACTCGACTATGGTATTGTCTGGACTGTATCCCGCTCACTTGTTTCAGGTTCTCCTCATGTGTGTGAGGTTGATGGGACTGTTTCTATGCTATTTTTGACTTCCTGTGCTTCCCCGATCTGCCTGAGGAGATGTCACATGTCTGTCATCTCTTCTTCGATTCTGTCCCTGTGGCATGCAACATTCTCAAAATCCTCAAGTGTGTGATCCTAGACCATTTGACTACCATATCTGCATCATCCTCTGTGATCATGTACTCTGGAGGTGTTCTATGCGCCTTCATCTTCTTGTGTGCACCCCTCGTCTGAATAGTTGGTCGCTTAGTCAGGCTTGGCTTTTGTGGAATATGACTTGGTGTAGTCCCCTGTGCTACCTTGGCCTGTTTCTGCTGTACTTGGGGTGCATGTGTATTATTCTTCTTCCCCTTATGGGTTCCTGTCTTGGATGTCCCCCCTTTCATCTGCTTTGGTTTGGTTTGGCCTGTCCTTGGTTTCTTGGGAACTGTGACTTCCTGAGGCTGTGTCTGTTCCTGCCCTACCTCTTCAACATGTGTATGTTCCTACCTTGCCTCCTCCTCCTATGCCCCTGCAGGTATGTCTTGAGTGAGGACTAGAATCCTCCATTCATCCTCCCAATCCTTGATGGACATTTCTATGTCCCCCTCCATGATGCAATAACACATTTGTAGCCATTGTTTGTTGGGATCCTTCTGCACCTAGATCCACATTTCATGTCGAGTGGCCTTGAAGTTAGCTATGCCCTCATAGTTTGCAACAACTTGCAGGGTTATCGTCCACATGTTGGCGATGGCCTCCTGTAGATAGCGAAGATATCCTTCGAATATAGCTACGCTCATCTTTCTGTTCCTATCGTCCGAAGTAGCGCCAAGCGATAATATCTCGCTCCATGATATAGTTTGGGTTTGGTGGCGAAAAATACATAGTTTGGTTCCTTCCCTCCCATAATGGCTATCGGCATGATCAACCATGAATAATGAAATTCTATTCCCAAATACTGTGCATCCTTGCAGTCATCTAGAAATAGATTCAAGAGATAAGGGGCCCAACTGATTGTGGTTCCCTCGACACATTGAGCTACAACTACGACAACCCTGACCGAAAATTCCTCCTTGCGGCATTTTCTGAGAAGCTTGCAGGCCATGATTTTTGTGGCCATTTTTGTCACAATGTCACTGATCTGTTTGATAATGATTCCATGCATTCCCCTTTTCAATGCCGTATTTATTTTTCATCTCCTCAACATTTTCTTTCTCCTTTGTTTTGTCCTCGATAAATTGTGTGGGATCCATGCCTCGTGATGGCAGCCCTTTGATGTGCACAATGAGCTCTACGTCTATTGAGATGAGCTTGTCCAGCCACAAATCTTCTCCATGTGTGACTGCCATCAATTTATTTACGCAACTGTTTGCATACTGTCCTTTGCTAAAGTGTGGTAGTTCCAACAGACCTAAAATCCTCATTTTAGCCAGTCCTGTTGCCCACTGAACTGGTTGATAGATGGGTTCCCCAAAGGGATTTACACCCACATTCTGTAGGTAGACTTGATTTTCAAACTCTAGGAACTTGTCCGTGTTCGTTACATCATGGTCTGAGTACTTTATTTTTTCTACATACCCTAACAAATATTCTTTTACCTGTACCCCTTCTAGTATGCGTTGCAAAACAATTGTTGCAGTGGGTTGTCTGCGCGGTGACCTAGGTACTGTCTGCTTGTCCTTTCATGGTGGTGGATAACTCAAGGTTCCTACCTCCATTGGGAATTCTTCGGAATATTGTTCCAGCCAGCTCATGACATATTCCATCGCTCCCTCCTGTGGGTGTTCTGACACAGTTTTCTGTGATTCCTCTGGCTCAACCATTGCTTCCTAATTTGAAGCCGTCCCATTGACTCTCGGGGCTTCGTCAGGGTTTTCTGGTTGCATTTCACTGTCTGTGTCCTCATTCTGTCGACCCTTCCCCTCTTCTATCCTATTGATGGACATGTCCATAGGTGTTGTTTGTTGGGTTTCCTCTACCACGAGTTTCGGGCTTCCTGGTGTTGTATCCGATGATGGGATTTCATCCACATTGATGACTTTTGGCGACTGTTGTTCGCTTTCCTGCGATTGTGTTTGTGCTTGGTCCTAACTCTATATTTTCTGGTAGACTAGCTTGCTTATGCTTGTTTAGGTGGTACCATGGTGGAAAATCTAGTCGTTCACCGAGCTCAGTATCCTCTGCAACCTCTGTAAACTTTGCTTTGTGCTTCGTATCCTCTATCGCTCTCTGCATCCTTCAATTTTGTGATAACCTTTTTTCTCTCGCATCCTTACCTTGTATGGGTGTCGCGTGAAGCTTGCCAAATATGTTACCTTTATTACAGATTCAATGAACCTATGGTTCCTTCTTACTTTCCATTACTCTCCCTCGTCGTCTCCAGTTGGTGTGATTAATGCGACATCCTGTCCATCATTTTCGACATTCAATTCCACATGCCTTCGTCACTTAGCACTTCTTTTGTCGTCTTTTCCTTTCTTGCTTGTTTTCATGTTGATCTGATCGTTGCCTTTGTCTTCGTTAGGATTGTATTCCTAAGTGTGCATGTTGATTCTCCTTTCGACACACTGCACCTTTGTTGGTACCGTTTGATCTCCTGCTTTTTTTTTTGTTTTTTACTGCATGGTGACTTTCAATTTGTGGGTGGTCGACTATCCTTGTACAACTTCAGTCGGCTCCCATTGATCATCCCTCTGAGTTCTGTGCCTCCTAAGTCTTTCAGCTATACAAATCTCCCATTTGTGACAGTTTTTACTTCGTACGGTCCTAACTAGTGCATTATGAGTTTTCTTGGATGTTGAATGGATTCACTGTCATACATCAACACTAAGTCTCCTTCCTTGAAATTTTTCTTCATGATGTGTCTGTCATGCCAAGATTTGTCCCTTTCCTTCTAAACTTGTTGGTGGAACCCTGCTAGGATCCTATCTTCCTCCATGATCATCAGTTGATTCAGCCTATCCTATAATGTGCCTCGTTCTTTCATGTGTGTAATCGTTGCTACACGCAGACTGGGTACTAGAAATTCTAATGGAACCACTGCTTCTTGGCCATATACCAATATGAATGGCATGCGACCTATCAAATTCTTGCATGTGGTCCTGTATTCCCACAATAATGCTGGTATTTTGAGGTCCCAATCATCCCTGTTGACATTACAGATCTTCGTCAGTGCATTTTCCAGGCTTTTGTTAAATGCTTCTACTGTTCCGTTTGCTTGTGGATGGTATGGTGTACTCTTTTGATGATGGACTTAAAATTCCTCAGTCATAGCCTTGATAGTACCGTTAATGAAGTGAGTGCCTTGGTCACTCATCAAAATCCTTGGGAAACTAAATCTAGTGATTACTTGTTCAAATAGAAAGTGTGCTGCTATTTTTGCGCTGCAATATTTAACTGGTGCTGCTTCCACCCATCTTGTCAGGTATTTTGTCACGGTGATAATGTACCTTTCTCCCGTCCTCTTTTTTGGTGAGTTAATTGGTACCACAAAGTCTATTTCATATTTTTCGAATACCTGCAATGTTACATGTGGTCGCAATTGCATCTTGTCCCTTCTATTGGGTTTACCAACCCTTTGACATACATCACATCTCTGGCAGTACTCTTTCGAATCTCTCTGAATGGTCAGCCACCATAGTCCTTCACGCAATACCTTCTATGTGGTATCTTTGCCTATGTAATGTCCTCCTACTATTCCCTTATGGGATTTTGATAAAACTCTTGGTCTTTCATGTTCTAGCACATATCTTCGCAAGATGCTATATGCGACCATTTTGTATAAGTATCCTGCAATCAGTTAATAGACTGTAGCTTGGAATACCAGGTTTTTCTTCTGCGCAGTGTTATATTCTTGTGACACAGTACCTATACTCAAGTACTAGATGATATCTACAAAGTATTCATTGACGATCTGGACTGAAAATAACTGTGCGTCCGAAAAGTTGTTCTAAATTTGTAGGTTCTTCTCCATTTGTGACCCTTGATAGGTGGTCATGTCTTGCATTCAACTTTCCTAAATTCATTGTTACTTCAAAATGAAACTCTTGAAACAGTAGTAACCATCGAAAGATCTCCCCCCCAACACTGGCTTGTTGACTAGGTATTTAAGGGCTGAGTGATCTGTGAACATCTTAAAATGTTTTCCCAATAAGTAATGTCTGAACTTTGGCAGTGTGTAGACCATAGCTAGGCCTTCCCTCTCTATAGTGTTATAGTTCTTCTCTGATTCTGATAGTTTTCTTCTCGTGAATGCTATAGGATGATCCAAATATCCCGCTCCTGGCTGCGCCAAAATAGCTCCAAGTTCTATGGATGATGCATCTACATGTACATGGAATGTTTTCTCCCAGTCTAGAAATACTATTATAGGCATTGTTACCATCWTTTCTTTCAGCGTATCCAGACTGTGTTGACAATCTTCATTCCACTAGAACTTTGTATCTTTCCTTAACAGTTTCTCCATTGGTGCGGTAATATGCACGTATCCTTTGATAAATTTTCTGTAGTATCCCGTGTGTCCCAATGTCGCTCTTAGTTGACGAACTATTTTTTGTGGTGGTAGGTTAACAATTACTGCAATCTTTGTAGGATCTACTAGTAAACCTTGCTTGCACACTATACGCCCCAAAAGTATCCCAAATGGTGTTTCGAAGATACATTTCTTGATGTTTAATGATATTTGTCATTGCCTGCATCTTTCTAACATTATTCGCAAGACCTCTACACAGTATTTCAATAGACTATAGACTGTCCAATCATCCAAGTATACCTCTAGAAACTGGTGGATAAAGTCCTTAAATGCAACGATGACTACTCTAGAAAATATTGTTGGTGCATTCTTCAGTCCAAACGACATGACTGTGTACTGGTAGGATCCCCATTTTGTAGAAAACATGGTCTTGTATCTATCTTCCTATGCTATATTGATTTGGTGGTAGCCTCAGAATCCATCAGTGAATGAGTAAACTTTGTGGCCTCCTACATTTTCCAACACTTCATCCATGAAAGGTGTAGGGAACGGGTCATGTAGGCATGCATCATTCAACATCCTCAAGTTGACACATATTCTTATCTTGCCTTGTTTTTTCTTTTGAACTACCATCGGGCTTATCCATTCTTATTCTTCCACAGGTTCTATGATTCTAGCTTCGAGCATTCTATTGATCTCAACTTTAACTTTCTACTTATATATCGGGTTTAGTCTGTATGGTGGTTGTCTGATCGGTCTTGATTCAACTCTAAGTGATATCTTCATTTCTCCTATCTCTCCCACTATGCCCTTCATTTCTGTAAATGTTGTGGGGAACAGATCGTTGTACTCATGCAATAACATTGTTATGCTTTCTACTATTTTCTCATCCTAGTAGTCTCCAATGCTGGCCATTTTGGGATTCTCAACTTTCCCAATGCTGACTTTCTTCACCTTGATCGACACAACAATTACTTCTGATTCTAGAGGTGGACCTTCCACTTCTCTTTCGCCTTCTACTTTCTCGATCTGAAGATCACGTGGATTGTCTTCATCGGGTGCTTCTTCCTACACATGGTAGCACAACAACAATTCTTTCACTATCTGTTTGTTTCGC
The DNA here is from genome assembly GCA_009831015.1 of Picea engelmannii. Lineage (NCBI taxonomy): Eukaryota > Viridiplantae > Streptophyta > Pinopsida > Pinales > Pinaceae > Picea > Picea engelmannii. The sequence continues at coordinate 1,975,464 of ML777498.1, forward strand.
TGTTGTTCCTCCATTATGAGTTCGATTTCTGGTTCCTTAATGAATATCACCCCTCTTATATTCTTAAGTGCTATGTCTATGTTGGGGTTCTCATGCTCGAATGAGAAAGTGACTGTAAAATTCTGTTGCAATACCGTCTAGCTCATAGTTCCTCTGCGTAGTTCCTGGTCTACATACCAGTTTGCTGGTATGCCTTCTAAGGTATGTAAGAAATGATGAGGCCATTCCTCTGGGGGTGTCATTTTCCATAGCGCTCTGCACTTCTCCAAGTGTTTCGCTGGTGCCCCTTGTCCATCGTACTTCTGTTGTTGGTTGCTTCTTTGTTTTGTGCCAAACCTTATGCACAGTAACCGTTTACATTGGTACCAATCCTTGATTGTTTCTTTATGTGCGCCCCACCATCTTGCAGGTGTGGCCTTGAGTGCTATATCGAGTGCTAAGAGTCTTTGGTTTTCTAACACTTCATCCTCATACCATGCCAAGAATACTTTTAGATCATTCAATCTGTGGAAACTGGGTGGTTCCCTTATCTATGTACCTACCTATCTTATTGCACGGTCTATTCTTGCGCATCTTCTTGTGGAAACTTTGTGTAGCCTTTGTTGCCAGTTTTCTAAGCCTCTATATGAGTCTGTCGTATATGAAGTAATGCTTCGCCAACTGAGTATCCCATCTGTAGTTGGGTTTATGTAATCCTCATCACGTGCAGTTGTTCTGTACAACTAGATAATTTCCTCCAAGTCTAAGCGAGTAGGTTCTACAAACCTTTCTCCTTTTGATGGGTCCAATGGTGTGATGACCCTATATTCTCCTCACTCAAATGCCATTTTTTGTCTCTTTAAATTGATTATGGCATGTTTATCAAACGCCCAATTCAAGCCAAGCAATGCTGGATATGGTGTTGTGCCATCCACTATTTCAATCACTTCAAAGTCTACTTTAGTGCGCACTCCATCCATGTCTACGGTTACTCCTTTTAGTCTTCCAATTGGTAGAACTCTGTGTTGGTTTGCTAGTTTCAACTGAAACGGTTAATATCCTAATATGGGCTCTCCCATACACTGCCATGTCTTCTTTGGTAATACATTGACTTCAGATCCTAGATCCAATATGATATCTCCCATGTTGAAATCTCCGATGTTGGCATTCAACCTGAACTCTCTACTTATTCTTCTCCTTGTATGTAGGTGGTTGACTATTTTTTGTTCTAGTTTTATTTATGTCTCTATGCTACATATTTCTACTATATTTTGCAATATTTTTACAATGGGCGGATCATTTAATAATTTTACAAATGATTGCAAAAATCCTTTGATTGTACTTACTTGTCCCAGGGGCTGCATTTCTGTGGTATGATCCAATGATGAAGGCATCTCGTACTCTAGCTCTTCCTTACTTTGCTGCGCAGTTGAAGTCGACGTGGTGTCTTGCTTAAGGAATTCTTGTTTGGCTTGCTTAAATATTTCCTTCTCGTTCTACGCATCGAACTGTCTCCTTGGTTCGACATTCTTCTTCACCCACTGGTGTTTTACTGGCTCTTGTCAGACTGCGTC
>ML777498.1:2014759-2034917 GCA_009831015.1 Picea engelmannii
CTGAGTTTGAATTATCTACATTACCTCCATCTTGTCTTGAGGACATTCTAGTTCTTGTTTTTTTGACCTCATCAGGATGAACACTTTCAAGTGTTTTTGTGAGCCATTTTGGTGGACCTTTCTAAGATGGTCTAGGTTTCTTAGTTGATTGAGATAGTGTTGGGTTCTCATCAAGCCTCAACTTTTCATTCCTCTTAATAAAATAATCCAAATGAAATTCAAGTTCTGATGAAATGGCAGAAACTTCTTCATGTGGGGAAGATGGTTCTTCAAAAAGAGATTCTGAAAATTGACCCAAGATAGGGATCCCCCATTCAAGATGTGGAATCTCATCATCAAATTCATGATATGTATTTACATGCATGAATCTATCCAAATGATCAAGTTGCCTCTCAACAATTTTGTCTTTCTTAAAGGATTCAAGAAATATTACATCTTTGGAAATGATGAATTTATTATTTGTCTCATCGTAAATATGATACCCCTTGGTGGTATTTGAGTACCTCAACAATATGCACTTCCAATTCTTTGCATCAAGCTTGCTTCTTTTCTCCTTAGGAATCAAGGCATAGGAGGTGGAACCAAAGACCCTTAGATGCCTCATCGAAGGAATGTGCCATACCACATTTCATAAGGAGTCTTGTTTTTAAGAGCATGATATGGACACATATTTTTGAGATAAATTGTATATAGAACTGCATTAGACCAAAACATCAATTTTTCATTCTTGAAAAACATCATGGAACGAACCATATTTAGGAGTGTCATGTTCATTCGTTTAGCCACATCGTTTTACTGGGGATTCTACGGAATTGTGTTTGGTGTTTGATCCCATGTCGGTGAAGGTAGCTTTTTAATTCATTAGGTGTATATTCTCTTCCATTATCAATGCGAAGAGAGCCAATACAAGACTGAGCTTCATTTTGAATCCATACATAAAAAAATTTAAAAGTTTCAAATGCTTGTGATATATCTTTCAGCAAGTACACCCAACACATATTGTTGTAATCATCAATAAAATTCATGATATATTTGTTTCCATTTGCATAAGGAACATGCATAGGGCCACACAAATCAGAATGAATCAGTTCAAGTTTTCTACATGCTTTGGAAGTAGAATCATGAAAGGGTTGTTTGTTGTGTTTTCCAAGGATACAAACATCACATTGCTTCAATTTCCTAGGAATAGTAGGCAAACCAGAAACACCATTTTTTCTCAACAAACATAGACTGTCATAATTAATATGGCCAAATATAGCATCTCAAAAAAGGCTAGATGTAATTATACTCACATCGTGATGAGAGAGGTATGAAACATTTTGTGTATGGGTAGATATCCCTTTCAACTTCCGCAGTCTTACATCTTCCATTCTGGTCATGGCAACCATGTTTTTAGAATCCTTCCGTATTTCAACTTTTTCACTGAACATATGAACAAAGTGGCCTTGTTTTTTGATGTGCACAAGGGACACCAAGCTCCTTTGCATCTCATGAATATGGAGTACAGTACGCAGAAGAAAATATGAGAGTTCAGGCAACTTAACCCTGATGGTGTTGTAATTTTTAAACCCGTGAAGTAAAGAAACACATACAAATTCTTAATAAAAACATAAATTAATCAATGGATCATACACATAGTACACAAAGATTTATGATGGAAACCCTTAACCAGAAGAAAACCATCCTTCCTTGGTGTCGCACCTTTCAACTCTTCATTGTATTAATTTCACCATTCACAATACAATATATACAATATTTTAGGTATTCTGTAGCTACCAAAACCCTAATCCCTTAATCTAGGATTAATTTAGAAAACCTCTAAAAATAGAAAAAATTGGCCAAATTTTTTTTCGGGGTGTTGCCCCAAACCTTGTCGGCTCCGGGATACTTCCCAGAGTCGAATGCTACATGTAACCAGGGGGGGTGGAACCTGCCCCCCCCCCCAAAGGAAAACTCCTGACACACACAACACAAAAGTCAAATGAAGTTGGGATCGTTAGACACAATTGTTGAATCTGATGCACCCACACACACACATGCAAAGAATATAACACATACCCAACATGTGCTCATTCCCGAAGGTTTGAGACTTGATCTATCTACAAAACACATTACACCATTTACATTGTCATCAGAGTCTTCAAAATGTCACGTGGGAGGTTTCACCTGTGTCAAGAATCCATGCCTCTCCCTAAGAAGTGAATGAAACATTAAAAAAACTCCAGTTACTCCTATATTGCAATGGGAAACAACATAATGAGCATGTGATTTACCTTTCGTTGGTTCTAAAATTTTACCTCTGTCTTATTGGAACTTCTCCCTTGGAAATCTGTAGTCAATCACTTCTTGTGACCCATTCTTTCTGCAATGGGTACAATCAAGATCATATCTTTGATAGAGAATATGCCAACCCCCCATGCCTCTAAGATTTTTCTTTCCACGTCTTCTCTTACTTCCTCCATGTTGTTCATCAAATAAAGTGCTTCCAAAAACCATGTTTCCAAATGGAGTAGAAGGTACACCAAGGACAAGTTTCAAAGCCAAGAGCAATGCTCTTCACAACTTCACAATGTTGATGGCATGTCTGGTGGGACATAAACCCACGTCACCACTGTCAGGACAAATATATGTATATCACATACATATGCTCAAGTCTGATCTCAATGATCATGTCTACTTCACTAGAATGGGATATTCATGCATGGTTCACCAATATGAGATATTCATTGTTGGGTCGTTTCACGCTTGCGCATGCATCCTTCTTAATGCTGGGGCATTAAGACCCAGGGTTCATCCATAATTTACCAAAAAAACCCCCAAAGCATCGACATATCAATCTTAATCCAAGGCTGAAGAAAGTCTCACCTGAGATGCTATGAGGATCACATAGACCATATGGTATTGTGTTTGGGATGAAGGGATAAACACTCATAGATCCATCTGGGTTGACATTCAAACATTCCATAGCTAACATTTTACTATTATTAATATTAAAAAACAATACACACACATATCCAAATACCACATGAGTAACACATGATAGATCAAAATCACTTCAGTTTTATCATTCTCCTCATTCCATCAAACACATGTATATATTAACCAAAGCATACTTGACAACAACAAAGTTTCATGTCCTGATCTTTAGATAATTCCTCAGATTTACAATACATTGCACCATGCACATCCTTTCAAAATTTAGACATATGACTGACTCATACTTACAATTAGAAGCATTACAACATTATAATACTATAGAGACTCAATGTGAGATCTTCAACACTAGATGACAATAATGACTCAGTGAATTGACTCAACACTAAAAACAACATTCTCTTTGTCATCCTTGCTTATTTTTATATCCTTTTATGTTTTGGCTCTCTCTCTCTTTCAAATTTTCTCCATTCATTTTACTAATTAACCGCCTTGCATAGTTTTTTCACCTGACTATATTCCACGTATCCTTTCTAGAATCAAGGAAATATTAATTGCCTCGCCAACTCATATTTTTTCTTCTCCACGTTCCCTTGTGTTGTTGGAAGTAATCATTCATGAAGATTTCCCGACAATTCCTTTCTTGATTCTGGTGTGCGTCTTCTTGATTTCTGGTGTGCATTCAAAACTCAAAACGACATGCATTTGGTAGACCTTGGAATTGTCACACACTTCTTGTCATTCCTCGCGCATTGGCATGGGTGTGTGAAAAAATGGAATGGGTGTGCACAACTTTGTTTGTGCATGCGCATGATATTAAACCAAAATTTTGAGTGCCAATAGGCCCTCACCACTATTACTTGGCTCATCCTTGAGCCAACTAATTCATGGAATGACCGCCGCAATGGATGAAAATGTGTTTCTGAGTTCCTGCATGAACTCCTTAAACTAACACTCGAGCTCATTGAGGCGACCTTGAAGATCCTGGGTAATATGGATAATTGCATCAACATCGACGATGGTGACCTACAGGGCTGTCAGTTCCATTGTGTTAATATTCTCAATTAGAGGGTCGACAACAAATTACGTGTCTAAGAACTGAGTGAACAAGATCAAGGCCTTATCAGCCATATAAGTGATGATTTATGAAATATTCTGCTGCTCATCCCAGGTTGCAGTGATCTCTTTTATTTTTGAAAATTTTCTCTTAGCCTCGCTGAAAGAGTTAGTGTACTCCACATCAAATTCAATAATATATCCTTCCTTTACTTGAGCAAACCAAAATTCAATGGCTCGAAACCACTTGTTGTCTAATGCCTTCAACCTCTCAACCATGGATTGATCCCAAATATCGGCTATAGTGGTCTCAAAACAGTATTAGTGGAAGTCTTCCTTTTCAACCATTCATACAATAAATAAGGAAATTCAACAAATAAAATATCATGAAAATTAATGTACAGATACTTATCTTCCCATCGCTTCACATTCACTCTCATACCTTGATTTTCTCAGTGGGAAAACTAATGTTCCTTTGTAGTTAACTAATCTTGAATTTCCTCCCAAGATGGATACCACCTCGTTTCTTGCCTTCAATGTTCAATACAATACTTTCATGTCCCAATGACAGAACCATTTGTTGGGTCATTTCACACTTTCACGTGTCCTTCTTAACACTAGGGGTCAAGACCCATGGTTCATCCAGAGTGGACAAAAAAACCCCCCAAAGAATCAACATATCAATCTTCAGCCAAGGATGAAGAAAGTCTCACTTGAGACGCTATAAGGATCACAAAGACCATATGTTATTGTGTCAAGGATGAAGGGATAAACACTCACATATCCATCTGGGTTGATATTCAAACATTCCATAGCTGGCATTTTACTATTATTAATATGCAAAAACAATACACACACATATCCAAATACCACATGATTAGCACATGATACATCATAATCATTTGAACTTTATTATTCTCCTCATTCCATCAAACAAAGGTATACATTAAGCAAAACATACTTGACAATGACAAAGTCTAATGTCCTCTTCAGATAATTCCCTATATTTACAATAAATTGTGCCATGCACATCCTTTTAGACCTGAGACATATGACCAAATCAGACTTACAATCATAAGCATTACATCATTACAATACTACAGAGACTCAGAGTGGGCTCTTCAACACTAGACAACAATAATGACCCAGTGAATCAACTCAACACTAACAACAACCTTCTCTCTTCCATCGTTTCTTCTTTTTATATCCTTTTTTGTTATGGCTCTCTATCTCTTTCAGATTTTCTCCATTCATTTCTATTGATTAATAACCTCACATGCTTCTTTCACCTACCTGTATTCCATGTATCCTTTCTGGAATCGGGGCAATATTAACTGCCTCACCTGCTCATCTTTTGCATGCTCCACATTCCCTTGTGTTGTTGGCGGTAATCATTCAGGGAGATTTCCTGGCAATTCCTTTCTTGATTTCGACATGCATCTTCTTGATTTGTGGTGTGCATTCAAAACTCAGAGTGGTGAACATTTGGTAGACCTTGGACTTGGCACACAATATCCAAAACTTGAATAAAACTTCTTTTCATTCCTCGTGCATTGGCTTGGGCATGCATAAAACTTGAATGGGCACACAAAAATTCATTTGTGCATGCATGTGATATTAACCCAAAAAACTGGGTGCCAACATTCACCATATTGCTAATCGTTGTTACCAAATAATTGTTTTGAATCCCCTTTCTCGAGAATAGTACAAGGTGTTTGTTTAAAACTATAGAAAAATTAAACTTGTACGTGAACCATTTGATAGCGAGGACTGCTTTTGAAGTTCTCAAACACAACTGCATAATAATCCACTAAATGCATCTCTCACACTTAATTTGCTCTTCATTTCAAAAAATGCCCTAAAAAACAATGCATTTTCCATCCTACACCTTCACTGTATAAAGAACACTTCAAATATTCATGCACTCAGATAACACTTGTGAGAAGTGAGTGGAGGTTCCACACATAAATGGTCGATGTGATAGAGATATTGGTGTTGCATTGGAATTGTATTTTGTGAGGGCAGCATGAGAGATACCAACGTGAGAGAGGGAATGTGAGGGTATTAGTGTTGAAATATTGTAACTACAAAGAGTATTCAATTTATTATTGAGTTATTATTCATTAGATCAATCCCCTTTTGTGGATTGATCATGTTGGGAACTGTAATTGACCAAATCCCCTTTTGCAGTTTGGTCAAACCCTAAATATATTATGCAAATTGAGAAGTCATCCCCCATGCAATTTAAAGTGGTTTTAACCACTTAGAAGACAAGTTGGCCCTACCCAGTGAAGAGATACCATTCCAGCTCTTGCCAGTTTGTATAAATAAAGGAAGCCAACGCCTCATTCGATCACTCATCTAGTGCGCAAGTTTGAAGGAAACTACAGTGGGCATTTGTCGGAAGAAGGAAGAGAGATAGGTGCATTTCTCAATGTTGGATATTCTCTAGTTTTTGGTTTATTGTCTTGGAATTGAATTGGCTATCTATATTAAGGAATTTTTTACTGGGTTTTCTCCCCCACGAGGGTTTCCCAGGATAAATGTTGTGTATCTTGTGATTTTGTTTCTCTTAGTGATCTTATCTATGCTATGGTTATCTATTAAATTGAAAAGAAACCTAATAATATCTTAAACCTTAACATGGTATCAAAGCTAAGATGAAGAGAACATCTTTCACCGGATAAAGAAAAACGTCATTGTTGTCGTACAAGAAAATTAGGGATTTTTATTGAAGAGGAATTTCATCCTAAAACTCATCAAGGAAGTGCGCCCTATCCTAGGGAGCTATTTGGCACCTTCAGTGCATATTTTCAGTGGACATAACTTTCGGAAAGTGAAACCCTAGTTTTCACCGGTACCAAAAAACCAGAAGACCAGAAGTACCAGAAAACCAAAAATACCAGTCTAGAATTCTGCTGGTCAAGTTTGAAGGGGAAAAATTTAGATTTTCTAAAATCTAACTGCACCAGGCTACTAGCCTCAGCCAAGCACACCTCCTGGTAAGTTCAAAATTAAATTATGAGCATTTTCAATTTTTGGTCATTTTCCTAGCTCCAGGTAAAAATATCTACAAGCACTAAGCTTGTGGACAAGATAGAAGGTGTGGAAAACTTTCGTGCCTAGAAGTATAGGATTGAACTCATTCTTGAAGAGAATGACCTAGCAATATTCATCAAAGAAGATGTACCAGAACCTACCGATGCTAAAAATAAAGAAAAACACCAAAAGGACACATTTAGGGCCAAGATAATCATTGCAGATTCTATTAAAGATCACTTGATTCCTCAAGTGGATTCAAAGAAGACTCCAAAAGAAATGTTTGATGCCCTAACCAAATTTTATGAAGGAAAGAACATCAATCGGAAGATGAATCTAAGAAATCAACTCAAAAGTACAAGGACACAGAAAGGAGAAGCAATTGAGGAATGTTTCTCCAGAATATCACAATTCAAAGAACAACTAGAAGCAATTGATGATACTATAGATGAATGCAAACTTATAACGACAAACCTTAATGGTCTCACAAGGCCCTGGGATGCATTCATCCAAACTATTTGTGCCAGAAAGGAGAAACTACACTTTGAAAATCTTTGGGAAGAATGTGTTCAAGAAGAAGCAATAGTAGCTAATCGAGAAGCATTACTATCAAGAGATGAAGATCAATCCCTAGCTACTCATACTAAAGGAGGAAGAAAGAGGTCTTACTTCTAGAAATAAAATCATAAGGACTCTCACCCCCAAAACAAATTCATACATAAATAATCTCACCCTCCAAGGAGATTCTAGAAGTTTCAGAAAGGTCAAAGAAGAGAAAAATATTTCTCATCCTACCAATGTTACCATTGTGACAAGATGGGACATATTGCTAAAAATTGTCCAACTAGACGAGAAGAATATAATAAGAGAAACAAGAGGCACCATTCCCATACAATTGAAGATGAAGATCCACCCACAAAATGATAAAAGAACAGATTAAATACTATGTCTTAATCTTTGCCCTCTTAGGATCAGTGTCACCTGGTGAGGACATTTGGCTCATAGATAGTGGTGCTTCCAAGAACATGACAGGTCAAAGAGACATTCTCTCTTGCCTCACAGAAAATAATTTTCCCCAGAAAGTTACACTTGGAGATGATTATCAATACCCTATCAAAGGAGTAGGGGAATCAAATTATAAACTTGATTCAGGGACCCCAATGAAGATGAAGGATGTACTATATGTACTATGTTTGACAAAGAAATTACTTTCTATCTCAACTTTATAGAAGAAAGGATTCTGAGTTTCCTTCATAGATGGATAAGTTCTCATGTGGCCCAAATGAAAAACCATGGAAGAAGCAATTTTTATTGGAAAAGAAGAAGGTGGCTTGTATAAGCTAAAGGGTCAATCAGAAGCAGCCTTGACCCATTCCATTGAGAATCCATGTGAATTTGGCATAGAAGACTAGCTCACATCAACTACAAGGCATTACCATATGCAAGCAAGGTAGTCACAGTTCTACCAGAATTCAAGGTTGACCATGAAGGTGTGTGCAATGGATGTGAACAAGGAAATACCATCAAGAACCCTTTCCCGAAGAGAGATAGTAAAGCAGAAGGAGTCATAGAGATCATTCACTCAGATGTATGTGGCCCATTGCCATCAAACTCCATCAATGAGTATGTATACTATGTTTCTTTTATTGATGAATATTCTAGAAAAACCTGGGCTTACTTTTTGAAATCAAAAGATGAAGTGTTAAGTAAATTCAAGGAATTCAAAGCCTTGATAGAGAATCTCTTTGAAAGAAATATCAAGATACTTAGGCCAGATAATGGGGGAGAATACACCTCAAAAGAGTTTTCAATTTTTTTTGAAGATGTCGGGATCAAGAGGGAGCTCACCACTCCCTACAATCCTCAACAAAATGGTGTAGCAAAAGAAAGAACATAACTATAATGGAAGTAGTGAAGACTATGATCCATGATCAAGATCTTCCAATGCACTTATGGGCAGAAGCAACAAAAACAATAGTATATGTACAAAATATATTTTCCCATAGTGCACTTGGGTTCAAGATCCCTGAAGAGATGTTCTCTGGAAAGAAGCCAGAAGTAAGCCATCTCAAAATATTTTCCTGTCCAATAGTTTTACATATTCTGAAAGAGAAGAGAACCAAGATGGACCCTTCAGGAAAGAAGGGAATATTTGTTGGATACTGTGAGGTCTCCAAGGTCTTCAAAGTTTATATACCTGGTTACCATCATATTGAGATCAACAAGGATGTAAACTTTGATGAAGATGCAACACTCAAGAAATAAAGAATATGTCATCTTGAAGAAGTATATGAAGGAGAACCTATGGCTCCTAGAGTTGCAGAACCAGTGACGAAAGTCATAACTTCCCCTGACGAGGAGATTCTAGAAGATCATGACATAATAGAATCCCAAGAACCTCCCTAGATGATGATCTCCCACAAGAGAAAGCCAACCTAGGCAAGGGAACTTATTCAATATGGAGAGAAGTATGGTGCCCCTGAAGGAACCATGAGACAAGTCAAGAAACCCAAACCATTCTCCAGTTATATGGCTTTGATATGTGATCTCTTAGAGAAAGAGCCTACTTTCTTTGAAGAAGCCATTCAAAATAAAGAATGGGAAAATGGCATGACAGAATAATACCAATCCATTATAAATAATGATGTATGAGAAATATTTCCCAAACCGAAGAGAAAGGACGTGGTATCTTCCTAATGGATTTTCAAAATAAAACATGTTGCTGATGGAAGTATTGAGAAATATAAATCAAGGTTTGTTGCTCGTGGCTTTTCTCAAAAGGAAGGCATTGAATACGAAGAGATGTTTTCTTCTGTAGCCAGATACACTTCAATCAAAACCATCATAGCTCTTGCAACTAAGATGAAGTGGAAGTTACACCAAATGGACGTGAAAAGAACTTTCTTGAATGGTGTCATTGAAGATGAAGTGTATATAGAACAACCTCAAGGGTTTGAAGCTAAAGACAGGAAGACTCATGTCTTCAAGTTGAAGAAGGCTATATATAGATTGAATCAAGTTCCTAAAGCTTGGTATGGAAGGATTGATAGTTTCCTGACGAGCTTGGGCTTTACCAAGAGTAAAGTCGATTCTAACCTTTAATTCAAGGTTATGAATGATGAGCCTGTTATATTGCTGTTGTATGTGGATGACTTATTCTTAAATGGAGAAGAAAATATCATCATTGATTGTAAGAAGAAGCTCATTGTAGAATTTGAGATGAAATACCTTGGCCTAATGCACTATTTCTTAGGTCTTGAGGTCTGGCAGAGACCATAGAAGATATTCATTAACCAAGGGAAGTATGCAGTTACAATACTAAAGAGATTTGATATGTTGGAGTGAAAATCCATAAATACACCCATGGAAACAAAGTTGAAGCTCCTGGTTGACACTTTGTCAAAATTGATTGATGCTATGTTGTAAAAACATATGATTGGATCATTGATGTATTTGACGAACACCAGGCCAGATACATGTTTTTCTATGAACAACTTGAGTCAATTTCTAGTAGAGCCTAGACGTGTTGACTTGATTGCTGTAAAACATGTGATGAGGTACCTTAAGGGTGCATTAGAGTGGTCTCATTTATAATGGAGATCATGACTTCAGACTGAGTGGTTATACCGATTCAAATTGGGCTAGAAGTGTCTCTAACAGAAAGAGCACTTCAGGATGTTGTTTTAGTGTGGGGTCAGCCATGATCTCATGGCAGAGTAGGAAGAAATCAAGCATTGCTCTCAACACGACAACAACATAATACATCCCTGCATGTTCTGCTAGTTGTGAAGCCACATGGCTTCAGAAGTTGTTGACAGGTCTATTCAATCTAGAGATGGAAGAAACCTTGATCCTATGTGATAAACAGAGATGCATAAATATGATATAGAACCATGTGTTCCATGACAATTCAAAACACATAGAGATCTGATATCATTACATCCGCGATATGGTGTAGAGAGGAGCCATAAAGCTCTAGTATGTTTTCACATATGAACATGTTGCTGATGTGTTGACTAAGCCTCTATCACGTGTAAAGTTTGAGAACTTTCGAGATAAGCTCAGTGTATTCCAAAAGGACCTCCCTCGAAAGGGGAAATAATGTTGTGATGCCAGCCTAGTGTTGAAGATTTCCAACTTCGTGCTGATGTTGTTGTGTTGTTAGACTTGTGTTGAAGATTTCTAGCCTCATACTGATGTTGTTGTGATGCCAACCTCGTGCTGAATATTTCCAGCTTCATGCTGATGTTGTTGTGATTCTAGCCTTATGCTAAATATTTCCAGCGCCGTGTTGATGTTGTTGTGATGCCAACCTCGTGCTGAAAATTTCCAGCCTCATGCTGATGTTGTTGAGATGCTAGCTTCGTGCTGAATATTTCCAGCCTAGTGATGATGTTGATGATTCTCCATCCTTTGTGTTGTGATGTTGTTATTGTTGATGGTGCTCCAGCCCTTGTGCTGTGATATTTTGGTTGTTGATGTTGTATCAACCTTGTGCTATTATTGATGATGATGTATTAGTGTTATAATAATCCATGTTGATGCCATTCCAGCTCCCTGTTGTGAATGGTGATATTGATGATGATAAAAAATTCCAATGATTTATAGATATGCCAGTCAATGTTCCAGATGTTGTTGATGTTGTTTCCCTCTCTCTCTCTCCTGATGATGTTGTAGGATACCCTTCTTGTTAAGGGGGAGTGTTGAAATATTGTAACTGGAAATAGTATTCTATTTATTATTGAGTTATTATTCATTATATCAATCCCCTTTTGTGGATTGATCATGTCGGGCATTGTAATTGACCAAATCCCCTTTTGTGGATTGGTCAAACCCTAATATATTATGCAAATTGAGAAGTCGGCCCCTAGACAATTTAAAGTGGTTTTAACCACTCAGAAGACAAGTCATCCCTGCCCAGTGAAGAGACACCTTTCTAGCTCCTACCAGTTTGTATAAATAAAGGAAGCCAACACCTCATTTGATCACTCACTCAACTCACTCATCTAGTGTACAAGTTTGAAGGACGCTGCAGTTGCCAGTTGCCAGAAGAAGGAAGAGAGAGAGGCATATTGCTTAGTGTTGGATATTCTCTAGTGTTTGGTTTATTGTCTTGGCATTGTATTAAGGAAGTTTTTGCTGGGTTTTATCCCCCATGAGGGTTTCCTAGGATAAATTTTTTGTATCTTGTGATTGTGCTTCTCTCAGTTATCCTATCTATGCTATGGTTATCTAGTAAATTGAAAAGAAACCTAATAAGAGCTTAAACCTTAAAAATTAGTTCCAACAATGTGAGGAAGATAATGATCACATGCTAAATTCTATATACCTCGAGCCATTAAAAATGTGAACATGTATGGCTGGTGAACAAATTGTATTAGCAACATGAGGGTCGGATGAGAGTGGACAACAAATGGGGGATTCAATGTACAAATAATACCAGGCCTTGGCTCGTGCGGTTTAGGGTTAGGGTTGATAAAATGGTCAAATGGTCACGTGAGTTAGGGTTTTACGTGATGAATGAAGTTGAGGTACTAACTCACAATACTAATTGACCTGTATTTTGACCAGCATGAAGAGCTGATGGGTAGTGGGTGCCTAATCCGAAAATAATCTTTTAAAGAATATGGTTAAGTTTATGCATGAGTTGATTTACCATTTAGGAATTAAGAGAAGAATCTTAATTAAATAAGTTGAAGGAATATAAGAAGTAAAAACAACAAACCATAACACCAAGATTGTTAACGGAGTTCGACACAAGTTTTCCTACATCTTCGGGCATTTATCTCAGTGGGGAAGGCTTCTTATTAATCTTCAATACTTTAAGAATACTAAAGAAAGGCTTACATAACAGCTCTTGAAACCATCTTTCAGATCTGCAACTTCTAGACAAAAACAAACATCACCATTGGGTAGAACAGGAAAATCTGAGACTTTTGAGTATAAAGTCAACTATGTTTGGATCGACATCTTGGGATCTAGAGGTATGTTCAGCTACTCGGATGCATACACATAAGCCATATTCAAACTCCCCTCAAAATTCTGCAACTTTTGAGTATAAAGTTGACCTGCTTCTGAATAGTCTCTCAAGGCCTCCCCTCGACACGAATCTCAATGCTATGCCCTGTAAAATCCGTATAGTCCATACAATATCAATTTGCGTGCAAAAAATAACTAAATTTTCTCGATTTTTGTGCCCAGATAAATAAGCCAGACTCCAAATGTAGCGACAGTTGCCAAAATTAGCACCAGTTAGCCAGATTTAGCAATATTCCGCCATATTTGGAGGATCTCCACCAAATTTGGTTGTAACCACAAGATTTTGTGGAACCACCATATTTGGCCTTCTAGAATCTGCCACATGGTGCCTCCTCATTGGGCCACATGTCACCTTTCCATTAGCCCAAGCCACGCCACTGGTGCACATTCATCTGCCACGTGTCATCTATACAAACTGCCACATCATCATTCGTACGGTGCCATGTCATCATCTGTACAGTGCCACGCCATCATCAGTACAATGCCACATCAATGTCTGTACGATGCCACATTATCATCCATATGGTGCCATTTCATCGATCGTACAATGCCATGTCAGCGTCCATATGATTCCATGTCGGCATCCGTACTGCCACGTGTCACCATGCCACGTCAACATCCGTACGGTGCCACGTGTCACTTTGGTACAATGCCATGTGACACTGTCGTACTAGTCCAACTCAACCCAAAAACGTCAAATTTGACTAACATGTGTCAACTCCTGGCACTTTCACGTTAGCATGTTGATGTACTACTGACATCATCGTTGACTTTGATATGTTGACTTTGACTTTGACTTTGATCACTTCTGCATATGGTGTCCATTTTCAGAAAAAAATATATGGCCGAAATTGGCACGATGAGCCCTACACAATGGAGTTGGTTTCTTCTGATTCTGAGAAATTTCAAATTTTGGCCTTCCTGGATCCATTTGGATCACACCTCTCCACTAAGACCTTTTGGTCCTCCAAAAGGATATTAACTAGTCATCAAGTGCGGGAAAGGCCTCCCCACTTGTCCTTTGTCTTTAAACTATGTCCTGTGCACCTGTCACATCATAATCGGTTGCATAATAACCATGAAAAGTGAAAGCATATTAATATCCATTTGAACTCGTTCACATCTTACTGAATTCACTGCCATCCATGTAGAAAACATTAGTAGTGATAACATCATAAATATGACTGAAACTGAACCAATATGTTTGATTTTCTTGCACGACATTAACTTATCTTGAAGCAAAGTATGATTGAACTCCCATTCTACAACCATCTCATGTTCATTCTTAAGATCAACTGCTTTACTTGGCATAATTATAGGTGTATTGCTTGCATAAGCTTCCTTCTTTAATTGTTCCATTGTTATAAGGGATTGATTTGTTTTTATGTGATGAGCATGTACAACATATTCATTGCCTTCTTTAGTTAAGTGATATTGATTTTGTTCCCTGTAGAAGATTTCTTTGCTATCATATAAATAAGGGATACCTGAGACCATTCCACATGTTTCTAGTGGCACCACATCACATGTTACTTTATCCACATACTTAGATGTAATTGCAAATTTATGATACATTTCTTTGTTATGGGCAATTTATGATATTTTCTTATCCAATTTAGTGAATAGGGTTTGTGAAGTATCTTAGTGTTTAATCCCAATTTCTTAACCACTTCTTCTGAAATTAAGTTAGATTGAGATCCACTATCTATCAATGTGTCGATCTTAGTATGTTTCATTATGAACCTTATAAGAAACACTTTACTTCTTGAATCAAAATCATCACCAATTTTACCTATCAAACCAACTGCTGTAATCTTAGACTCATCACCTAAATCATACCCTAATTCTGTTGGACATGTTGTTGTTGCAACTTTTTGCCTCCCTTTCCTTTCTTTGAACCACTTTGGTCTCTTCTCTGGGTGAAATTGCCAACAATTCTCATCATCGTGCCCTTCTTTCTTGAAATGTTTGCAAGAGAGATTCTCTTCCTTCACTGTCGCTAAATTTTCTTTCTTCACATTCCCTTTGCCTTTGCCATCTTTCTTCGAAGATGTTTCCCCTGATACACCAACTCCAGTTTTTCCTACTTCAATATACATTTTGTTGAGGAAAATATATGAATTGATCTTACTCAAGCATTTTCAGACTTTACTTGGCTAAAGTATAGTAGACAGGAATATCACCCTATGTTTATAGCCAACAAAAATATGTATCCTAACTCAAAAGTATTAATTACAAGTGCCTAGGCTAGTTTTATTGTCAACAAAAAGCTTGTTGGAAATTCACTTTTTATGTATTTTTCTGAAAATATCAGTTGGTGAAAATAAATATAAGAACATAAGTAAAGACACCAAGATCATAATCAAGATAGATGAGACATAAAGAAATCCTTTATTTCATTCCAGTTCACCAAAGATTCATTGTCTTTACAAAACTTCACACAAAAATCTTGGACCAAAGTCAAACTTAGAAATCCCCGATGGATCATACTAAAGGACCTTTGACAGAAAACAAAAACTGAACTCTAAAAGATGGATTAGCTTGCCACAGGTTGCTGGCCACTCAACTCTGCACAATAGCCTTTATCAGTCATGAAATTTAATTCACAAACATACAAGCCTACACAGACTATCAAAGATAGATCAACACCTCTGAAGAACAAGTGTCTGCATGATTTGATTCAACTCTGAATATTGATGTCTACAATAAGACCCTGCTATCACAAAAGAGAATTAGGCTATGATGAATATATGAATGAATGAAAGCTGAACTATCTCAACATAAACTCAAAGAGAAAACCTTAGCATGCATTGTGCTTCTATCCTCCCCTTCCTTTTTCCCTTAACAAGTTAGAATTGGTTGAAGTAGTTAAAGCAACTCATTAATTAAGTTAATTAAAAGACTCAACTAAATTTAGTTAGGGGGATAAGTAGTAATTATAATAAGGGTCATAAATAAATAATAACTAGTAGGTGGGACCCCTTGTTACTCCCTTTAGTTCATAACCATCCTAATCATCATAATATAATCCATTAGTTAAGAAAACACACTTCCTTGTGCCTCCCATCAACATAATTACTTTTGGCAATTTTAGCTCATAAAAGTTGAAATTATTTCAAAACAATACTCATATATTCAAAATAAAACATGCTGTCCAAAATCCCTGAAGTCAATCTGTCATTGCGGGGCTTGAAAAGGAGACCCTTCAGGCCTAAGTAGGGCTGCTTCCAGCCCAATCCAACCGAAGAATCCTACGTGTGTAAACGATTAGCAAATAGTCTCTTTGAATAGCCATGCATGACAACTCTTAAACATAGGAAATAGATTTGGCTAAGAATGTATCAGGCTCATGCAATCCAATCCATACAAATTGTTCTAACGTTAATCAATGAGCAGGGAGGTGAAACAATGGTCTGAGAAATGTGAGGGGTTTGTATTGGGAAAAAATATGATATGATGAAGGGGAGAAGAAATGGTCACTGCTCAATGATAACAACAATCAACTGTAAATCAGCCAAAAAGCAATCCACTCAAGACACCGTCGCTTCATCCACTTAACACATAAATTCTCTTGGCTGTAATCAACATCAGAACAGGGGGTAAAAAAAATGAATATGGGATATGTGAGGGGATTGTAATTAGCGTAAAATGAGAAAATGAAGGGGGAAAAACATTTACTGTTCATGAGATTAATCAAGCACTCCATAACATATTTTGCAGTAAGAAAAATATCTACCAACAATCAGATGACTCAGTAATAGTTCAATGTGCATTTGCCTAATTTCACTACCCATTAATATCCAACATAGTGCCATTACAACAGAAGTATTTCACACAATTTGCAAGTGTTTTGTACCTTTTATTTGTACGTTCTGCATTTTTAACAGTCAACAACACACTCATTCCCAATCTGTAACTTTTAACATCCATCACCGCCATAAAATTTCCAAGTCCACATCTATATTTCAAGGTAGTGTTTCCAAAAATAAAATGAAGTCACCACTTCTGTTAATAGAGCCAATCAAGATTTGTAATGATATTCGTTCCCATACATATATATGTAGTGGAAAGATCAAAATAATTAAGACCTCACAAGCCATGCCTGAAAGGCAATAACTATAAACAATGATCATCATTTAGACACAGGCTACGTAGAAGCAATTTTCCGAAACCATGTAACCATGCCACTATAAAACAAGTATATCAGTGTGACTTAAAACCGAGCCAAACATCCCACACAACTGACATCAACAATGATTAATTTTCAAAAAGATAACCACACTTAGAGTTCGAGAGTATCATTGGGCATACAAAACAAGCCATCCATATTATACGTGGTTCACAACTGACATAATTCCACAGTGTCATAATTCCCATAACCACACAACATATGTAACCATGATATCACTCGAAAAATTCATTCTGTGCTATTTATTAAGTCGCCTGTGAGTGACCAGGCCGCGCACATTCAAGTGTATTCTACCAATGACGAAAGATGCAGTAAACACATCCAATCCAATCTTCTAATTCTCAAAACATAATGATGCGGCATGTATGAACAACCCCAAACCCCTGCGACTAATGACAACCATTATCCGAACATCATAAGCGCCACTCTAACAGTTGTATGATAACCAACAATTCAACACTGTGGTAAGGGAAACAATAGACCAAACAAGCGTGATAACGGTGTATACCCACGAACCAAAACAAAAACAACAGAGGCCCTTTTGACTCATGCCATTATCACAGAGGTATTGGCCAAAAGCCGTACTAACACGACTGCTATACGAATAACGGTGAGCCCACATTTGAAGTAATAGGCCACAATAATCTCAACATGCTTGACAAACTTCTTATGCAGCTCCAGTCTGGAGGGTTTAGGGGTTTGCATAGTAGCCATCGCAGGAGGGAGGGGAGCACCAACTGAGGTGGAACTTTGGACTAAAGGAACACGCTCAAGGAGGACCACAATGCTTGTGGCTGGGAGGCATTTCCTTGACAGAGTTGGAAAGAGTTCTAGTTAAACCCAGGAACCGCGAAGATAATCATCTAGTCAGATTTTAAAAGAAAACCCTTTAACAAAATGCAGTGGTAACAAAATATATCACCCAGGAAGACCACCAACTCTAATGAACCCACAATAATTATACGCTGAACCATTGATTTTCCATTCAAAGCCAAAACCACACAGTTGCAACATTCAGGACAACACAAACCCATACAATTGAGCCAAAACATTTCATAACCAGAGTGAAGTCAAGAATGGCCAAAAGAGACATACCTGTTAATCGAAGAACTTAAGACGAGAGGTGGCCAAGTGGTTTCAACTTGCCAAAAATCTGGAGCACAATCACAATAGCCAGATCAAACAATAGTTCGATTAGGGTGGTGGCCAACTGGAAGGGTAAATGTGACGTGCAGTAAATGCACATCGCCTCCACTTATCTCACATTTACTCCATAGTACATGCCAACGGGCCTTCATTAACACCATTAATCAACCAAATGCATCGAGAATATCAACTCATTAAACCATAGCATAATCCAAGTTCCACGCTCAACCATTTGTGTCGTTACCTTGCCACATGCACCACCCATGCCATAATTCAAATGAATCGTTTGACCACTATACAACAAAACCATCACCAATAGAATAATCACCATAAAAAATTGCAAAGCCATTGCTTCCATAAGCCACCAAGGATTATAACACATGCATATCGGTTATTGATTGCATCAATCAATGCATAACCCATGTATTACCACTTGCCAAGAATGCGCCATCAAAACTTTCACAGTATGCATATCAATTTTAACATTTTAAATGCTAGTTTCTTGTTAGTTACGACTTAACCACTATCAACAAGTATTCCATTCATATAATATCGTAGAGCTAGGTTTTTCCTTTTTCTTTTTCTTAGATATGTTATTTTCTTTTCTTCGAAATACCCTTCTGCAAATTTTGCCAACATTTGTTGTGCAAGTGTAAGAACAAATGCCACAATGAATAGTGACTGTAGTATCATGTAGGAGCAAAAACTAATAAATGAAAACCATACTTTTATCAACCATGAAACTCTTGTAGCACCTTGTTATCCCCGATATCTAGGGATAACTAGGAGATCATGTCTCAAGGCCCACATGGTCCTAGACATGGAGTACTGAGAGCAGGGTTGACTTAAGCATGGCCCTTGAGGGCCCATCTTTATTCTTCTTCGGATTTGTTCTGTCAGCAGTAGTAGTTTCCATCACCACCGACCTGGATTTGCATCGGAGACGACTCTTGCTCCATGAGGTAATTGGTCCGAGGTATCATGGTATGTGTCATATTTGATTGTTATAACCTTATTATATATGCATTAAGTTCCTTTCATTTCGGATGACTGCTTGGATCTTACACTAATCCACTTGACCATTGTTGGGGTGATTTATGGGGCAACTTAGAAAGTTGGCATTCATGGGTTTTGGTTAGCCACCAAGGGGGAATTTGCAGATCCATCGTCCGCTCCCACCATCTTATCACTTTTACATCTTATACCCCGCTCATCCATCCCATTCCCCTAGTCTGGCCATTAGGATGACCTTTCATGGTTACATCTTTTCTTGTGGGAAGAAGGGGCTAAAGGCCCAGGGGGTAAAAGCAGCTGGTAAAAGATAAAATCCATAGGAAATAAAACCTAGAGATGCTTCACCTAGGGGATCCCCGAGAAGGCAATAAAAAGCCTCTCGATAAGAAACGGGACCCTAAGAAAAATAATAATAATAAAAAACAAGACCTAACCAAAAGGATGGGAGGGTAACACTGTCAGCTCTGTCCACCAAGCCAAGGCAGTGTCCTCTGGTCTCTCCTTGAATAAAAAACCAATAAGAGAAAGATGAGGCAATAAAAGGGCTTGGAAAAAATGCATCCATGACGGGTACAACTCACCTTCTACAAAGGCACCCACAGATGACACCTGCCCTTGGTCTTACTATGACTGGACATCCCTAAAACCATATCACCACATTAAACATGGCTTGAATGATCCTTTGAGGAAACTTTCCACCTCTTGTGGGTGTTTGTTATAACCCTAAATTGCACTATCCCT
>ML777498.1:2061789-2106132 GCA_009831015.1 Picea engelmannii
TCCACAGGAAAATTTGTATTTAAGAGATTGAAACTCAGAACTCATGGTTTCGTAGACCAAGAAAAGTAATCTCAATATTACGTGACTCAAATGTTTATGCAACAGGGGGAAGTGAGCGGATCTAATGGAAAGATGACCGGGAATTTGGGAGTAACTGATGAAAAGTGTTAAGTATGAGGGGCTTTTCCATTGTATGCATAATCATTTTCCTATTATGTGCTCTTAACTTGAAATGGGGAACTTAGATATTTTCTCTTAAGATCTTGATGGATGAATAAATGACAAGAAGAAGCGGGAAACAACCAATTATTTAGATGACAACAGTGAGAGAAAAATTATAGCAATTTCCAAGGGCCTTTTAGAGACGACATCATGACAGTTGTGTAAGATTGATTGTTATAGACTAACAATGCTTGCAAGAGTGTCATTGTGGCAAACATGATCCAACATCCTAATTCAAGCACTCTAAAAGATGATAAAGACCAAAATTCAATAGGAATAATAATGCAGAAATCAAACAACAACAGGGAAGATAAAACCATTCTAAAAGCAAAAAATAAAACTCAACTCAGAAAGTGGAAATAAAAGTGTTGTAAGCAGAAAAAGAGCACAAAATTGGGAATCAGAACTAAACTACTAGAATGCAAAAGAATACAATTAGAAAAAGATTTTCATGCTGGCCCCTCACAATATTTCAAATGAGGACTGCTAATGGTGTGGGAGAACCATTGTCTCTGTAATCCTCTTAAAATTTTTGAGTTAGTGTCCAAGACAAAATTAATCCGGAAATGGCCTAACACTTGAAATCCTGATGTAGCTATCAGCCCTTTGACGGATACGATTAAATCATCAAGAGAAGCATGGAGACTAACCAATTTATTGAAAGTTGTGTGTATAGGCTTCCTCAAGGTGATACTTGTATCAAATAAGCTAGAGGGAAGGCAATTTTAAGACATAGTATTGCAATTAGTAGTGAAAGTGGTTTTGTGATAATTTGTCCCTTCCACCTTGATTTTATTGTAACCAAAGAAATCATCAAGTAAGGGTTCCAAGTATAACTCTACGATATGTTGCTGAAACATTTCCATATTGAGAGGAGGGAAAGGATTTCTTATAATTGCTTGCCTGAAATTTTGAAGACTAATGCAGGTCCCTAAATAATCAGGGGTCTTCGAAGCAGGTTCCCACCTTGAAACCCCTTCATGGTGGACTGAAAAAAAACATTTCAGTCCATAAGAAATCTCCCAACTCCCTTCGAAAGGTTGCTTCCAGTGCATAGTTAACAAGTTCCTATTTTTGCCTGGCTGTTTTCATAGTATGATGAACAAGACTTGGATCAAAACCATGTAGATCCACATTAAACCAAGCAAAAACATTTTTAAATTGACCAAATAACCCAACATACTTTATTTCTTCTTCCTATTTTTCTTTGTTGCCTCCAACACTCAAGGAAAATAAACTCTCGAGAGGATTCAAGCCTTCAATAATTCTACTACTTCCTACAGATATAATCTCTTCAGGCTTGCGAGGCTCATTTTTAATGACAAAACAACTGCTTTCATTGTTAGGGATGGCCTTCCATAATTCTTCTTTTTCATAAATTTATGGACAATGTAGAGATTGGAAAGCACACTCAGGCCAGTGAGGAAAAAGTTGTTGAGTAGAAGAGGCTACAAAGACAACTAATCGACCAGCTATAGAATTCAACTCTTTCCTAACATGAGTGATGTTAAAAGATAGGAGCTTTGAGACAAGTTTCCAAATAGTTTGGGAATATTTTTCCATCAGATTGTTGCTAGGAGAGCATGTCTTACGTATCAAGTTCACAACAAGCTTGGAATTCCCAAAAACTGAAAGGTGACCACAACCAAGATTAAGGGCACTCACAATGCCTAACAACAAAGCTTTGAATTCAACGACAGTGTTCGAGCAAGCAAACTCCAACTTGTATGACAAATTATGAATATTTCCTGTAAGGGAAACCAAGATAATACCAACCCTATTACCCTCATTTGAATGTGAACCATCGAAGTGAATATGCCACAATTCATCCCCTAAATCAATCCTTTCTAGAGGAATATTATCTTATTCAATGAATATGGAATACACTCCTAGGTCTTCTTCGAGATAGTTTACACTGGATTGCAGAAAGCTCTCTATGTAGGGTGAAATTCTTCCTTCTCTAAGGACTATGATATTCTTTCCATTCCAAGGAATGGATAAATGTGTCTCGTCGAGCGAGAGGTATCCACTTGTTAGGGCTTGCCAATCTCTCCTCAAGATAATTGAATAATATCTTACAAGCATATCAATCACCTGAATTTTGAGGGTTGTCCTTATCTCAGGATGAGCACATAAAACCAAGGTTATATCCTTAATCTCACCTTATGGTTGTTTGTTGCAAACTATTATAAGAGATCATGCTTCTGGCATTTTCGTTTGTACAAGACAAGCCTAGTTCTTCCATAATAATCTTCGACATCACACTTGGGCCTGAACCACCATCAATGAGGCAACAATGGGCAATTTTATCCATGATCTTTATAGAAATAAAAAAAGGTTTTTTTTTTTTAAAGGGTATCTAAAATGATGTACACTTACTTTATTTACAGAAGAATCCTCTTCATCTACCTCTTCGGAAAGATTGGCTACGACAAAAGCTTTTCCTTCCTTGAATTATTTCATATACATTTGTTGTCCAGGGACGATAACCATGTCTAAGAGGGTTGCATCTCCCTTAATGTTGTCCAATTGATTCAGGATAATGTATTTGCAAGAGGGGGTAGAGGTAGTGATTCTTTGACTCTCAGGAATTTTAGGAGCCTGGGGTGCAGCAGTGGTTGAGGATGAACTCAGGCTAGAAGAACTGCGAGGAGGGTCAAATTTACCTTTTGGGGCATAGGCTTTGTTTCTAGTGTTGATGACCATGACATATTATGGCTTGGAAAAATATAGGACATCGATAGTGGATTCTGGTATTTTACCAAAGATCTTGTCTCTGGCACTCTTATTTACCTCACATGTAGTTTCTTCATGGTGTTCATCACAAAAGTTACACCAACTTCGAGGCAGGATAGCCTTCGGCTAGAAATTATTCTCAACCAAATTTCTAAAAGGAGGGGTAGAAGAGGATGAAGCTCCAGGGGTGAGAGGGTTGACGACACCTTTTTGCTCAAAAGCTATCATATGGTTGTTCATATCTTGTACTAGCTGTAAGAGAGCGGACATGTCTGTCTGTCTAACTGATTCTCCCTGGGGTAGACCAGTTCATTCAAGTTGTTCTTCATACTCTGCACAAGTGTGTAGAGTGGAACCAAGATTATCAATGGCTTTCTCTTCAATCCTATCATGGTAAGGAGAAGGAAATTCATTGTATTAATGCATGAAGGTGGCTTGGTTCTGAGGGCGGATAAGTTCGGGGATTTGATTATACAACTTGGTGAAATGAAAGTTGAAAGACCTGATGGTCTCACCATCTTTGTAAGTGACGTTATTATACTCTCTTAACTTCTCAGTAGGGATTTTGGATTGCCCATAAGTGCATCGGAACCAATAAATTAACTCCTCCCAAGTAGATACGATCTTGGGAGGAAGGTAAAAAAAGTCGACCGTAGCCTTTCCTTTCAAGGAATTGACGAACAAGCACATGCAAGTGTCGTTGTCGTTAGCCCCTATATTGTGACAAGCATTCGAAAATCGCTAGGTGTTCATTAGTAATGGCAGTGTTATTTCCCAAAAACTTAGGCAAATGCTCTTTAAACTTCGGAAGAGGGTGAATAACAGGTGCTAGGTTAAGAGGAGAGGACACATGCCATGGTGTGGTCGTGGCATCTTCTTTGAACTGAAAAAGGCCATAATTTTTAATGACTTATGTGGGGTTTGTATTAGATTGGATTAGGATATTTTGGCTATACAAGCTACCAATCACTGATGACGATGAAGATTGGGAAGATGGAGCACTTCCAGTGCCACTAGAGCCACCGCTAGATTCCATCCTGTGGATGATAGGTGAGGGAAAGAAAGACAAGCTGGACAAATTAGATAAAGTTCTCCTTAGAGAAATTTGTTGGGTAGATAACACAACGTTTCTCCTTCCTATTTCAGCAATAGGATTGGTTTTAGGTGACAAGCCCTTTCTTCTTCTAGAAGCATGAGAATCTAAGGACATGAAAGAAGGGCCAAACTGAATAAATGAAAGGTTATTGTGATTTCTGGGATGCCTTACGATAGGAACAATCATTAATAGAAAATAATCCAAGAGTCAAAAACAAAAAAAGAAAGATGTATCGATGAAGATCGAGCATAAAAATTAACTGGAGAGATATCGAAGATCTCCCCAGTATGGTCGCCAAATAAATGTTGAGGAAAAGATATGAATTGATCTTACTCAAGCATTTTCAGACTTTACTTGGATAAATTAAAGTATATGGGAATATCACCCTACGTTTATAGCCAAAAAAAATATGTATCCTAACTCACAAGTATTAATTACAAGTTCTTAGGCTAGTTTTTTTGTCAACAAAAAGCTTACTGGAAATTCAATTTTTATGTATTTTTTTGAAAATATCAGCTACTGAAAATAAATATAAGAACATAAGTAAAGACACCAAGATCATAATCAAGTAGATGAGACATAAAGGAATCCTTTATTTCATTCCAGTTCACCAAAGAGTCATTGTCTTTACAAAACTTCACATAGAAATCTTGGACCAAAGTCAAACTTAGAAATCTCTGATGGAACATACAAAAGGACCTCTAACAAAAAACCAAAATTGAACTCTAAAAGCTGAATTAACTTGCCACAGGTTTTTTCCCACTCGACTCTGCACAATAGCCTTTATTAGTCATGAAAGTTAATTCACAAACAGACAAGTCTACACTGACTATTAAATATAGATCAACACCTCTGAAGAACAAGTGTCTGAATGATTTGATTCAACCTTGAATATTGTTATCTACAATAAGACCCTACTATCACAAAAGAGAATTAGGCTACGATGAATATATGAATGAATGAAAGCTGAACTATCTCAACATAAACTCAAAGATCAAACCTTAGCATGCTTTGTGCTTCTATCCTCCCCTTGTTCCTCCCCTTCCCTTTTCCTTTAACAAGTTAGAATTGGTTGAAGTAGTTAAAGCAACTCATTAATTAAGTTAATTAAAAGACTCAACTAACTTTAGTTAGGGGGACAAGTAGTAATTATAATAAGGGTCATAAATATATAATAACTAGTAGGTGGGACCCCTTGTTACTCCCTTTAGTTCATAACCATCCTAATCATCATAATATAATCCATTAGTTAAGCAAACACACTTCCTTGTGCCTCCCATCAACATAATTACTTTTGGCAATTTTAGCTCATAAAAGTTGAAATTATTTCAAAACAATACTCATATATTCAAAATAAAACATGCTATCCAAAATCCTTGAAGTCAATCTGTCATTACGAGGCTTGAAAAAGAGACCCTTCAGGCCTAAGTAGGGCTACTTCCTGCCCAATCCAACCGAAGAATCCTGCGTGTGTAAATGATTAGCAAATAGTCTCTTTGAATAGCCATGCATGACAACTCTTGGCTTAGAATGTACCAGGCTCCTGCAATCCAATCCATACAAATTGTTCTAACGTTAATCAATGAGTAGGGGGGTGAAAAAATGTTCTGGGAAATGTGAGGGGTTTGTATTGGGCGAAAATATGATATGATGAAGGGGAGAATAAATGTTCACTGCTCAATGATAACAACAATCAACTGTAAATCAACAAGAAAGCAATCCACTCAAGACACTACCGCTTCATCCACTTAACACAGAAATTATGTTGGTTGTAATCAACATCAGAACAAGGGGTGAACAAACTGAATATGGGATATGTGAGGGGATTATAATTAGAGGAAAATGAGAAAATGAAGGGGGAAAAGCATTTACTATTCATGAGATTAATCAAGCACTCCATAACATATTTTGCAGTAAGAAAAATATCAACCAACAATCAGATGAATGAGTAATAGTTCCATGTACATTTTCCTAATTTCCCATTAATATCCAACACAGTTTCATTACAACATAATTATTTCACACAATTTGCAAGGGTTTTGTCCCTTTTATTTGTACGTCCTGCATTTTATAACAGTCAACAACACACTCATTCCCGATCTGTAACTTTTAACATCCATCAGCGCCATACAATTTCCAAGTCCACATCTATATTTCAAGGTAGTGTTTCCAAAAATAAAAATGAAGTCACCACTTCTGTTAATAGAGCCAATCAAGATCTGTAATGATATTTGTTCCCATACATATATATGCAGTAGAAAGATCAAAATAATTAAGGCCTCATAGGCCATGCCTGAAAGGCAATGACTATAACCAACAATCATCATTTAGACACAGGCTACGCAGAAGCAATTTTCCGAAACCATGTAACCATGCCACTGTAAAACAAGTATCTCAATGTGACTTAAAACTGAGCCAAGCATCCCACACAACTGACATCAACAATGATCAATTTGCAAAAATATAACTGCACTTAGAGTTCGAGAGTATCACTGGGCATACAAAACAAGCCATCCATATTATATGTGGTTCACAACTGAGAGAATTCCACAGTGTCATAATTCCCATAACCACACAACAATATGTAACCATGATATCACTCGAAAACTTCATTCTGTGCTATTTATTAAGTTGGTTGTGAGTGACTAGGCTGTGCACATTCAAGTGTATTCTACCAATGACGAAAGATGTAGTAAACATATCCAATCCAATCTTCTAATTCTCAAAACATCATGATGCGGCATGTGTGAACAACCCCAAACCCCTGTGATTAATGAAAACCATTTTTCGAACATCATAAGTGCCACTCTAATGGCTGTATGATAACCAACAATTTGGCAATATGGTAAGGGAAAAAATAGACCAAACAAGCGTGATAACGGTGTATACCCATGAACCGAAATGAAAACGACAGAGGCCCTTTCTGCTCATGCCATTATGACAAAGGTATTGGCCAAAAGACATACTAACACAACTGCTATACGAATAATAGGTGAGCCCGCATTCGAAGTAATAGGCCACAATAATCTTAACATGCTTGACATACTTCTTATGCAGCTCTAGTCTGGAGGTTTTAGGGGTTTGCACAGTAGCCATCGCAGGAGGGAGAGGAGCACCGACTAGGGTGGAACTTCGGGCTAAAGGAACACGCTCAAGGAGGACCACGATTCTTGTGGTCGGGAGGCATTTCCTTGATAGAGTTGGAAAGGGTTCTATTTAAACCTTGTAACCGCAAAGATAATCATCTAGTCATCTTTTAAAAGAAAACCCTTTAACAAAACGCGGTGGTAACAAAATCTATCACCTAGGAAGACCACCAACTTTGATTAACCCACAATAATTATACGCATAACTATCGATTTTCCATTCAAAGCCAAAACCACACAGTTGCAACATTCAGGACAACACAAACCCATACAACTAAGCCAAAACATTTCATAACCAGAGTGAAGTCAGGAATGGCCAAAAGAGACATACCTGTTAATTGAAGACCTTAAGACGAGAGGTGGCCGAGTGGTTTCAACCTGCCAAAAATCCAGAGCATAATCACAACAGCCAGATCAAACAATAGTTTGATTAGGGTGGTGGCCAACTAGAAGGGTAAAGGGGACATCTAGTAAATGCATGTCACCTCCACCTATCTCACATTTACTCCATAGTACATGCCAATGGGCCTTCATTAACACCATTAATCAACCAAATGCATCAAGAATATCAACTCATTAAACCATAGCATAATCCAAGTTCCACACTCAACCATTTGTGTTGTTACCTTGCCACATGCGCCATCCATGCCATAATTCAAATGAATCGCTTGACCATTATACAACAAAACCATCACCAATAACATAATCACCATAAAAAAGTGTAAAGGCATTGCTTCCATAAGCCACCAAGGATTATAACACATGCATATTGGCTACCGATTGCATCAATCAACGCATAAACCATGTATTACCACTTGCCAATAATGGGCCATGAAAACATTCACAATATGCATTTCAATTTTAACATTTTAAATGCCATTTTCTTGTTAGTTAGGACTTAACCACTATCAACTAGTATTCCATTCATATAATATCACAGAGCTAGGTTTTTCCTTTTTCTTTTTCTTAGATCTGTTATTTTCTTTTCTTCGAAATACCCTTCTGCAAATTTTGCTAACATTTGTTGTGCAGGTGTAAGAACAAATACCACAATGAATAGTGACTGTAGTATCATGTAGGAGCAAAAACTAATAAATGAAAACCATACTTTCATCAACCATGAAACTCTTGTAGCACCTCATCATAACATTGAAACATGAACATACCTGATCCTTCAAAATTTCAAGGGGGTCCCACCTACTAGCATTATTTAGTCTTATATAATAATAGGCTTTAGCAACACTTTGCGGGCGGAATTTACGTTGACATTTTCAATCATCAACACGTTGCTTGAATAGAAACCTCATCAAGATTAATAGGTCCAAACATGAATACAATGTTAGAAATAATAGGTGTGCTCATTTAACCATAGACAATATAGCAATATTTTCACCCAACCATAGGCCGAAGCCACCCCGAGCACCTTAACCTTAATAGAGAATAATTCCGAAGGCAACCCTAGAACCAATATCCAATCAATGTAGCGTACCTCTCTCCAGAGATAGCGCACAAGGTAGAAAGTCCAAACGATAACCAAGAGAATGTCCAAGCCTAAACCGAAAATACAAGTTGCAGTAGTCGCAACTACTCTCCAGACTTGCGCAATTACTAAATTTCTGCAGTGCACACTAAATTTCTATAGTTGCTAGGTGTGTGTATCCAAATGAGCTCGGACATCCTGTATTTATACTACTCTACCTTAGCTGTCTAGGCCGACTTCTCTTTCTGGAGGCTAGAAACTCAATATTAATTATTCTCTTTAGTCGACTTGTCTTTTAGGGTTATGTCCAAGGATTTTAGGGTTTCTCTTGCTTCCCATAATATTCTAGTCTTGTCAAGGTTACACGTGGAGGTTAATACCTCCCGCAGTTACCAAAAATATTAACACTCTCTCCTAGCTAGGGAGGTATTGAAAGCAATGGTGTTGAGCACAAACATATTATTCGACCGGTAGCATCATCATAGCCACACATGCTATCTCATGATTAAATCACGAGCACCATCATCATTATCAATATCATATGATAACATCAACTGCATCATCTCTCGAAGCCATACTCCATCTGAGTAATCAGACATGATGCTGAATAAGTCACTCACTCCACAGAGTGATACAATAACTATTCTTATAATCCGGATATATGTCCTAGAAGAATAACTATTACAACAGATGCTGTAAGCCACACCATGGGCTATAAGGACTATTCTTCTAATCCGAACATATGTCCTAGAAGAATAAATGTCCTGGACCATTTTCTGCCTGGAGAATATCTGTCCACTAACACACTGACTATCCATCTAGCTGGTAATCATTTCCAACACTACTGACAGTCTTCATGGAAATCAGAACAATGCCATTCAATAGAACACAACTATGTCTATCCATAGTAGTACACAACTACTATACAACGGTACACAACCACACTAAGTAGCACACGACTATTTAACCGGTGACACATAGTCACAACCAGTGGAACACATCCACCACAGTGGCATACAACTATTGTCCAGAGACATACAATCTCTACAGTAATCATATCATATGATATCAACCTGCATAACAATATCATAATACAAACTGAGTCATCTAGTCCATTCTTCCACTCACATTTGTCAGATCTGGAAGAGCATCTGCCCTTAGGAGGTAAAACATCAGCCATGGGCTATCTTGACTATTCTTCTCAAGCATAGAAGAATAATTGTCCTTGATTTCTGAGCCTGGACCATTCACCTAACTGGGCCATTTCTTTGGCACTAATCATAGTGCAACCTGGAGAGAATGAGTCTTCCCTAGGGAATGCCTATCCCTGATTGTTGAGCCTAGACCATTCACCTAACTGGGCCATTCCTCTAGCACTAATAATAGTGAAACCTGGAGAGAATGAGTCTGACATAGGGAATGATTGTCCGGACCATTTCCTAATGGAAATCACTGTCTTGCACTAACCTCCAAAATGGACCATTCTTCGGAACTGCTAAAAAATGTGAACTTCGAAAGAATGACTACTCGACGAGGTAGATGATTCTACTTGACCATTACTCATAGTGATTTCCAAGAAGAATGACTGTCATAGACCATTCCCCCACACTGTCCATAAGGGGGATCATTTTCTATGGTACATCAACAATCTATTGGACCATTTTCATTACGAAAATGACTGTATGATCTGGACCATTTTACGAACTGGAAAGGAACTACTCATCCTGGACCATTTTTCGAACCGAAAAATGACTATCCATAAATCAATAACATATCAGTACTCCCTCCCAACCTGGGATTAATCTCTTCCTTTTTCAATAAGGAAGTTGTGTGCATGAGCCCCATCTTGTTTTTTAATTATGCAAACTTTTCATCTTGGACAAAGGATTTACCAAGATATATGTTGTCTTCTCATAGGTGGAGATATACTAGAGAACCACTTCTTTCTTCTTAGAGTTCATCATGGAGAATATAATGCTTGATCTCAAATGTACTTTGGTTTGTCATTGAACACTGGTTTTCTCTGAAGGCTTCACATAGCTCTCATCATTACAATATATCATGGTTGAATTCAGTACCTCTGTTTCCTTCTAGCTCATGACTTCATGGAAAGTCTCAAACTGAAACATATCCAAGTAGCACTTCTTCTATCATCATGAGAGTTTGTCATGGATTAGAAATCCATCATCCAAGTCTTCTGAGTAACCATTTTGATACACTATTTCTGTCATAGAAAGTTTTCACCACGTTTCTGTTGTATATAAGATACTTCACATCAAGTTGTTTGAATACATACAAGGTCTTCTTATATCTACATACATGGGTCTCTTTTTGGTATAAGCTTCTTTCTCACTTGCTTTATTGGGAAGAACAATCTTTTACATCTAAATTCCAATCCATGGATACTGCAAGAGGTATATCTAGTTTACTGAAACAAGCTATCGTCATAGTATTCTCCCTCCTTCTAGAAGAACCTTTGAATCTTGCAATGCTTCCATTCATAATTATTTTTCACATTTTATTACATACATTGTTCTTTATCATAACTTCCATTCCTTTAATTGCTTCTTAGTGGGTTCAAACCAAGTTGGTAGTTTTGTAATTCTCGGTATAATAATTGGTTGTTCTTTGTTTTCTTTCTTTCTTGGAATCTTCATGTTCTTCCTCATGTATCTCTTTATCTCTTTATCTCTTTCATCATAGGATCATGTATGTAGATGGAAAACCAAGGATACTTTAAGGATTCCTTTTGAAGATGACTTCTTCTAGAGTCAAAATGAACATGTGTTGCTTATCATGGCTGCTACTTTCAATGGGAACATGGATAGATACTTCATAATCCTCAATGGATCATATTTAGGATTAGATCCCTCCTAATCCTTGCTTCATATATGAATGCATTCTCTTCTTTTGGATTTCTGTAATCAACTCCCTCCATCTAAGATAGTCCATGCTTTCGTCTGCATCCTTATTTCCTTCTGCAAGGTGTCAAAAGTATTTTTCTAATTTCCTCTTGATTGCTGTCTTCTTTCTATTTTGACTCCTTCTGGTTCTCTTCAAGTTTGATTATGATTTCGTCTTATCTGGCAGTTGTTACTTATATAATAGCTTCCATGGGAATTGTTACCAAATATTGTCAACGCACTTCATCTTTTCATGTGTATTTCTTGACTTATAGTCATTGTGATAGCAATCCTTATCTTGTTGTTCTTCCATAGGTGTTGTTTTACTTGAACATCTTATCTTTTAAGAAATATATATACATGATATGTACATAAACTATGTAAACATGGTATGTACAAGAACTTTGAAGAATACTATTACCTTGACTTAGAAGAAGACGTTTGTTTTATCCTGCTTGGCCTTCTTTGAGGGTTCCCTTTCTTCAGCAATAGATGCTTCGTCTGTTTCCTTCCTTTTCTTTAACTCAGGACAATGGTTCCTATAGTGACCATATTCTCGAAAGTTGAAGCATTGTATCTTTGACATATCCTTTTCTTGATTTGGTTGCTTCCTTAAGCCAAAATTCTTCTTATTACTGAAATTCTTGAACTTTGTCGTGAAGGATTCGTATTTATTTTGGGATTTATCTTTTGTGTTAATCCTTGATTCTTCTTGTGCACAATAAGTCCAAAGTTCTTCAAATGTGGGATACTCATTTATTGTG
This sequence comes from Picea engelmannii, assembly GCA_009831015.1. Classification (NCBI taxonomy): domain Eukaryota; kingdom Viridiplantae; phylum Streptophyta; class Pinopsida; order Pinales; family Pinaceae; genus Picea; species Picea engelmannii. The sequence goes on from ML777498.1 coordinate 2,074,137, forward strand.
TTCATGCTTGCGGCAAAAGCATCCCATGTCTTGGGAAGGCCATTGAGTATTATATTTACTAGTTCCTTCTCTGAAATGATTTCTTCAATAACTTTTAGTTGATCTCTTAACTGAGAGATTCTTACAAAGTATGATGTTATGTTGTCATAATCATTCATTTTCATGTCACAGAGCTCATTCTTCAGACTCATTACTTGTCCAATGTTTATGACTAAGAAGAGGTTAGTTAGGGAATCATACATATTCTTAGATGAGTCAAGATGAGAGATGTAGGGTATCAAGTGGTCTTTTACAGTGTCCACTATGATACTCATGGCATTGATTTCATTTTCCTTGAACTTCTCTATAACTGCAACATTCCGAGGTTCTTTCTCTTTTCCTTCTTCAAATTTTGGTGCCACGATCTTTCCTTTCACGATATCCAACACTTTATTATTGTCAAGGATGAGGTCAATCCTTGGCTTCCATGCTTTGAAGTTATAAGCCCCTTCTAACTTTTTTTCTGACTTCATAGAGTAAATCATGACTTCTTTGACTTGGTGAACCTTTGACTTGTTCAACCTTTGACTTTGACCAAGAACTCAAAATTGACGTCTTAGCTTGTTGAGAGTACCAGGAGGTGCACTAGGTTAGGGTGCACTAGGCTATCCAGAAATGAGGTCAATCTCTTTAGTTAAGGTGCCTCAACAAGAGGGTTAGGGTTTCGTTGTTGCAGCAAAAACTTTGACTGCAACTGCAACTTTAACTGAGCAAATCCTCCCGATCTATCTTCCAACGGTTAGACTATTTGAACATAATGTGGGCCCATAACCTGTTAGAAATAATAGGTGTGCTTGTTTAACCATAGACAATATAGCAATATTGTCACCCAACCATAGGCCGAAGCCACCCATGAGCACCTTAACCTTGATAGAGAATAAATTTGTAAGAAACCCTAGAACCAATAGCCAATCAATGTAGCATACCTCTCTCCAGAGCTAGCGCACAAGGCAGAAAGTCCAAACCATAACCAAGAGAAAGTCCAAGCCTAAAACCAAAAATACGAGTTGCATTAGCTGCAACTGCAACTACTCTTCAGACTTGCGCACTTACTAAATTTATGTAGTGCGCACTAAATTTCTGCAGTTGCGAGCTGTGTGTATCCAAATGAGCCTTGACATCCTGTATTTATACTCCTCTACCTTAGCTATCTAGGCCAAATTCTCTTTCTGGAAGCTAGAAACTCAATATTAATTATTCTCTTTAGTCGACTTGTCTTCTAGGGTTATGTCCAAGGCTTTTAGGGTTTCTCTTGCTTCCTAGAATATTTTAGTCTTGTCAAGGTTACACGTGGAGGTTAATACCTCCCGCAACTACCAAAAATATCAACATACAATATTACGAATATAAGAAGGCAAACCTCCTATATACTTCATAAGAGTTTCTTGTGTAGTTAATGGAACATCTAACATCAAATCCATCTGTATATTCCTGCACCCACTATCCTTTTATTAACTTAAGAATTTTCCATTCAATTAAATCCTTTTCCTTATATCCCAATGGATAGAACTATTTTCTAAGTGCGAAAATAAAATCATGCCATGATGGAAAAATCTTACCAACTTTTTGAGTTCCATGTTGCATCTTACTTTGACACCAGATGAGAGTTGTGATTTTAAGACGAAGTGATGCCAATCTGATTTTGGTTGCCTCATATTTGATTTTCTACACATTACAATATAATTCTATCTGTCTAACCCAATTATCAAGTTTCTCAGCATTAACTTCGCCATCATACATATGCATTTTTTTTTTTACATCAAATTTAAGTAATGGCATATCAGGCTTATGTTTATGTGAATGTTTTCTTGTAGTAGAAGTTTCTGAACTTGTACTTGAAGAAGAAGAAGATGATGGAGATGAAGGAGGTGAAGGAGGAGTTTTAGGAGGGTCCTCTCCATCTTCACTTTTTCCTTGCTTTAAAGATTCTCCTTGAACTGATCTCTTCTGTTCCAAGTAATCATCACACAACAGTTATACCATCTCCGACATGGGAAAGAAAGTTCTTTGAAACTCTTTTGTTTTGAGAAAGACCTTCTTCTGATGCCATCTTCTCACTTTGAGATGTCCTCTTTCTTGATCCAATCTCTGGATCTCCATCTACAAGCTCTCCTTCACCACGCCTTAGATTTTCCCTGATAATCATGCAAACTCAAACAACCAACTGTCAACCTGCTATGATACCACTTGATCTGAAAATGACATTTTAAAGACTACGGTTAAGTTTATGCATGAGTTGATTTACCATTTAGGAATTAAGAGAATAAGCTTAATGAAAGAATTTGTAGCCATATAAGAAGTAAAAACAAAAAACCATAACACCAAGATTGTTAATGAAGTTCGACACAAGTTTGCCTACATCTTTGAGCCTTTGTCTCAGCGGGGAAGGCTTCTTATTAATCTTCGATGCTTTAAGAATACAAAAGAAAGGCTTACATAACAGCTCCTGAAACCACCTTTCAGATTTGCAACTTCTAGACAGAAACAGACATCACCATTGGATGGAACAGGAAAATCAAAGACTTTTGAGTATAAAGTCGACTATGTTTTGATCGAAATCTCGGGCTCTGGAGGAAATTTTATGTTCGGCTACTCGGATGCAAAAACATAATCCATATTCGAACTCCCCTCGAAATTCTGCAACATTTGAGTATAAATTAGACTTGCTTCTTAACAGTCCCTCGGGGCCTCCCCTCAACATGAATACCAATGTCGTCCCCTATCAGATCCGTATAGTCCATATAGTCTCGATTTTCATGAAAAAAAAACTATTTTTTCTCGATTTCTGTGCCCGGCTAAATAAGCTAGACTCTGCTAAATTTAGCGACAATTGCTAAAATTAGCGCTAGTTAGCCAGATTTAGCAAGATTCCACCAGATTTGGAGGATCTCCTCCAGATTTGGTGGTAACCACCAGATTTGGTGGAACTGCTAGATTTGGCCTTCCAGAAGGTGCCACATGGTGCCTCCTCATTGGGCCATGTGTCACCTCACCATTGGACAGATCCACGTCACTACTGCGCAATCATTTGCCACATGTCATCTGTATAGCCATGTCACTGCCCAATCAACTTCCACGTGTCATCCATATGGCCACGTCACCCTTCAAGTCAGTTTCCACGTGTCTTCAGTACGAACTAACACTTCATAGTCCATATTGTGCCACATCATCGTCCATATAGTACCATGTCATCATTCGTACAGTGCCACATCATCATCCATATAGTGCCATGCCATTTTTCGTACACTGCCACGTGAGCATCTGTACTGCCACATGTCATCCTACCACGTCAACATCCATACGGTGCCACATGTCACTTCCATACTGGTCCAACTCAACTCGAAAACGCCAAATTTGACTGACACATGTTAGCTCCTTGTGCTGCCACATCAACATGTTGACGTCGTCATTGACTTTGACTTTGACTTTTTGTCTGTTTGACCTGATCTTCAGATCACGATAACTTTTGCATGTAGTGTCCATTTTTAGTAAAACATATATGGCTAGAATCAACATGATAAGTTCTACACTATGGCATTGGTCTCGTTCGATTCCGAGAACTTTGAAATTTTGGCCTTCCTAGATCCATTTGGATTGGTACCAAGGAGCAGACATGATGGAAAAGGAATCATTCAGAGAGCCAGAGGTTAGATGAGCATAAAGGGAGGAGTTTATGTATGATGGGGGAGAGAAAATTCCTAGAGAATTAATGGTGTTATCATGCACTTTGATACCACTGTTGGGCCAAGCATTGGCAAAAAATGTAACTCCACATTGATGTGTATTGCACTGATATGAGAGGTGCATAAATATAATCTAAGTGACCCTTTGTATTCTCAAACAAATGACTCTTCCTATCACCTACGACTCTTCATATATACATTATGATTACAATAACACAATTCCAAGGATTACGTGTCTAACACAAAGGTAAAAAAAGATTTATTTTGGGAAGGAATGAAGAAAGACATCCAAAAATTTTTAAGAGAATGTTAGGTTTTCCAAACAAATAAAGGAGAAACAATAAAAACTCTAGGGTTACTTCATCCTTTACACATACCTAATTAAGGATGGGAAGAGATATCAATTGATTTCATTACATGTTTACCAAAATTAGAAGGCAAGGATGTCATTTTTGTGGTCATGGATAGACTTAAAAAATATGCACATTTTTGTGGAATTCAAAGTACATATACATGAAGTCAAGTAACATGAGTGTTTATGAAGGAAATTCAAAGGAAATTCATGGGCTTCATGGATTTCCTAAAGTAATATTAAGTAATAGAGATCCAAAATTCATAGGAAATTTTTGGAAAGAATTATGGAAGATGAGTGGAGATCCAAAATTCATAGGAAATTTTTGGAAAGAATTATGGAAGATGAGTGGAACAACACTAGCTATGAGCTCAACATATCATCCACAAACAGATGGTCACGCAGAAATAGTTAACAAATGTTTAGAGGGTTATCTACATTGTAATTCTTCAGACAAGCAATCCCAATGGGTGAAGTGGATTTCCTCTAGTAGGATATCCATAAATGTCTTTCGAAAGAGTTTTTGAAATATGTTCCCCCCTTTGAAAAATGCCTTCTATGACTTAATAATAAAATTGAGTTATTTCAAATTTTCAAATAAATTTCATGAGGAAAAATATTGTTGTGTCTATAAATTTCATTGAATGACACTTTCAAAATCTTCACCTCAATCTTGAGGTTTCCTAGATCTACTCCCTATGAAATTTCAACCTCATGAATGATTTGAAATATTACCATTACAATAGTACTATTTTTATTTTCTTCAATCCAATTTCACGACATCCCAAAAGAATAAATACCATACAAGTGTACTTCAATACCACAATGTCATATGCCTTAGGGAATAATTTTCAAGGCACATAATATATCTAAACTCTCTTATTACGATAAAATTATTCATCAACACAGGTATTCCAACAGAGGATGAACACCTTCAGTAACCACTCACACAACTAGATCAAATATCAACACATCGATATTTTGATGTGGTAAAACCCCTACGTGGAAACATCCACGACCCCAGCCCACTTAGAGAAATTTATTAATGCAAAAGAAAAAGATTATATAGATATTTTACAAGAGAGTTTCTCACAATCGATCATCAACAAATGACCCTCCATTCTCTTTAAATAAAGATCATGGACCAATTGGGTGTTAATCCACGGATCAATGTAGCCATTAAGATTGAGGAAAAAATGAACCCTCAGATCACTCTATGTTGACAACATATCGTGACCATCAGATTTCCTAACTACAAATGCATACTAATGCATACAAAAGAAACACACTTTTACATAACGACACATTGGACCAAGTAGATATTAACTAACTCCTAAGTGTCTAAATATCCTAACATCCCCCCTTAAGAACAACTTGGGATAAGATTGAATAATTTACAATAGTAACACACTAGGAGAAGGAAGGAGGCATTAGAGCCTATCCCCCAACTCAATGATAACTTCACTTATGTAAGAGACTTTGTGAAAATGTTTGCAACTTGATCTTCTGTAGGGAAAAAGAGCACTTCAATAACTTGATCATGAATGAGCTTTCTGATGAAGTGCATGCGTAGCTCGATGTGTTTGTTGTGCTTAGGTTGAAGTGGGTCTTTGGAGAGCTTAATGGCTCTTTGATTGTCACACCAAAGGCTGGTCGGATGTTGCTGCCGAAATCCAAACTATGAAAGGATATGTTGAATCCACAAGGCTTCCTAACTTGCATTTATTATTGCTTGGTACTCTGCTTCTGCAGAAGAAAGTGAAATAGCATGTTGTTTCTTACAGGCCCAAGTGACAGGTCCTAAACTAAGGCTAAAAATATAACCTACAATTGACTTTCGATCATTGGGGTCACCGACCCAATATGAATAAGTAAAGCCAACCAATAAAGGGGTCCCCTCTGAACTGTAATGTATCCTAAATTGAACTGTACCCCGAACATACCGAAGTATCCTTTTAGCTTCTTTCCAATGGATTTCATGGGGTGTTTTCATATACCAGGAAACAATACCTACATCAAAGGAAATATCAAGATGGGTATGAGTCAAGTATAAGAGGCTAACAACTAACTGACAGTACAAAGTGGCATCAACTTCGGAAGAAGTACAGGTGGCAACAAGCTTGATTCCAAATTGGAAGGGAGAAGGGGATGGTTTACAATCTTCCATGTGAAAGCGACGAATAAGGTCACAAGCATACTTATACTGGGGAAGAAAAATTCCTTCCTTGGTTTGCAAAACTTGGAGGCCAAGGAAATAGTGAAAAAATCCTAAGTCTGTCATTTCAAATTTCTTCTTAAGGTTGGTTTTCACATGTTTTAAAAGTTTGGAGTCACTACGAGTAAGGATAAGGTCATAAACATAAAGTACAAGGATTATGATATGGATTCCTAATTTCTTGGTATATACATTAGGATTAGAATGGCATTTGGAAAATCCAGTGTCAATAAGAAAAATTTCCATTTTGGCATACCAAGCTTGGGGAGCTTTCTTAAGACCATAAAGAGATTTCTTAAGGCGAAAAAAAAGGCTAGAGTAATTCTGGACATAACCAGGAGGTTGTTCCATGTAGATTTATTCTTTCAAATCCCCATGCAAGAAGGGATATTTAAAATCCATCTGATGGACCTCCCATTTATGTGAGGCAACAAGGGAAAGAACAAGGTGGATGTAATTCATTTTGGCTATAGGGGCAAAGGTTTCATTATAGTCAATTCCTTCAACTTGGGAAAATCCTTTGCAATTGACTGAGCCTTGTTTCTTTCAACACTTCCATATAATGCGTTCTTAGTTATGTAGACCCATTTACATCTGACAAAATTTCTTCCTTTTGGAAGAGGTACAAGATCCCAAGTATCATTTTCCATTAAAGAACGATACTCTTCATTCATTGTTGTATGCCAATATGGATGACCTGAAGCTTCTGCAAATGTATCTAGATCATGAGCCTCTGAAACTTGAGCCAAAAGAGAAGAGTCTAGTTGGAACTTTGAACGTGTTTGACATTGATCTGAAGGATCACCTACAATACCACCAACTGCTTCTCGCGTTGAATAGACCCATCTAGGAAGCGGTGGTGTTGGTGTTGGTTCAGGTACAATGGACTCATCTAGAGGAAGGTGAGCAGGCGGAGATGGAATTACATCCTCATTTTCATCATCTGAAGAAGAAACCATAATAGGAACAGAAGAAGGCACAGACGTTGAAGATGACCCACAAGCCAAAGAAGGCACAATCATCGAATTAGGCTTGTAGGCCAAGGGATTTTCATCAAATTTAACATCTCTTCTAAGAATAATTTCATTACAATTTGGTTGAAGAAGTTTGTAACCTTTGACATCTTTATAATAACCAACAAATATACATTTCTCACTTTTAGGCTGCAATGATTTCGTTTTCTCATCAGGAATGTGATCCCATGATATACTGCCAAAGACACGGAAATGAATTACATATGGTTTAATTTTAGTCCAAACTTCTTTCGTTGTTATATATTTTAAAAGCCTTTGTGGGAGTGCGATTTATTATGTAATTTTCACAGTTGATGGCTTCTACCCAATACTTTAGACTTAATCCCTTAGATTGGATCATACAATTAGCCATTTCTTTTAATGTGCGGTTCTTTCTCTCAACAACACCATTTTGATGTGGTGTATATGGAACATTGTGTTGCATTTGGATGCCTTGTGTAGTGCAGTAACTTGTAAAATTATTGTTCACATATTCGCCTCCATTATATGTTCTTAAACTTTGAATTTGATGTCCAAATTTCTTTTCTACTAGTCCAAAAACTTGTCAAAAGTTTCGCTCTTAAGTTTTAAGAAGTAAACCCAAGTACGTCTAAAAAAATCATCAATGAAAGTTAAGAAATAGTTGCACCCAAAAAAAGAAGGAGAAGAAAGTGGACCACACAAGTCACTGTGAACAAGCTGCAAAGGGATCGAGGCATGCCAAAAGGCAGGTTTGTCAAAACTATCTCGATGATGTTTTCCGAGAACACAACCGGCACAAACACCATCTCTGCATGAAACAATAGGAAGATTAGTCAACGTCTGTTGATTACATAGTTACTGCAATGAGTGATAGTTTAGATGACCAAACCACTCATGCCAAAGTTTTCTCAAGTCATCGCTATTAGAAACAAAAATTGATGGAAAAGTTGATGACCCAAAGTTGTCAAACTTGTACAACCTGGTAATATCATCAACAATTCCAGTTACAAGAACATGCCAAGGATATTTTAAATCCTTGATTACAACTTGGTGAGGTGAAAACTATATGGTTTTATATTCACTTGAATGAGTGATTTGATATACTGATAGAAGGTTACATGAAAGACTTGGAACACATAATACATCATTGAAATGACCATTATCTACCTGAACTATTCCAGATCCTACAACAGTAAGAGATATATAATCACCGACGAATATTTTCTTGGTGTTACATTCATTTAGAGTAGAAAATATGGCTTTCTCCTTAGCCATATGATAAGATGCTCCACATTCAATAAGTCACTCATCATCAGAATAAGTAGAAGTTGCATTGAAGAAGAAACTAGAAGCAGAAAGTGCATGTCCATGAGAAGAAGAATAAGAAGTAGAATCAATACCGATGTTGTGCTTCTTCATCGTTGCTTCTAAAGTTTCCATCTTCTTGAAACATTTGTACTAATCATGACCATCTTTCCCAGAAAAGTTGCAATGTATGTTAATCTTCTTATTTTTAGATTTTTCTCCTTTTTCACCATTAGGAGTTGAATCTATATGAGTGGGTTTGGGAGCCTTGTTTTGCTTATTGTTGTGGCGAGGATGTTTCTTCTTGGGATTCTTGGGTTTATCTTTATGTTGGGATACTAAGGATTTGTTGGAGGTACCTATAGTGTTGATCACTCCAATTTGTACAAGCTTATCTTGCTCTTTAATCAAATCATCACAAAAGGACTCAAGGGTGGGTTTTTGATAAACTTTCCCTAGAGCCTCTCATGGCGTAAAAGGTAGATAAAAACACAGAATATGCACTACCTAGCTTAGAAAGAATAATATAGAGGCAATGCTTTTCCTCCAGCTTTATGTTACACTCTTCACATAAAATTCTAAGTGTTTTAAACTTAGACAGATAGTCTTCAATGCAAGAAAAATCATTTGGACTTAAAGTCAATATCTGATTTTCTAACTGATGTGCTCGAATAATATTTTTTTTACCCACCACAGATTCAAGCTTTTCCCATGCTTCATCGAGGTCATTGATTTCTTGAAGGTGGAACCTTAAATAAGGAGCGATGGACATTTTGATCATTCCACGTGCTTCGTCATTCCTATTAGCCCATTTGACTTTTTTTTTATCATCATTGGGTTATTTTTCCTTTCCCAAGGTAATTTGGTACAAGATTTTATTTCGTAATAAATCCTCCATATGGGATTTCCATTGGAAGTAGTTGGTGTTGGTAAGCAAAATATCATTGGAAGAAGCCATATTAAATATGTAGATAATATGAATTTAAAAACTAAAATTGATGATCTGAATGGAAAGATCTTGAAAAATTAGGTGGTTTTAAAAAAAAAGACATTGAAAACAGACTTCGGATGTGAAAGTTATTCTCTTTAAAAAAGAAACGTAAACGATAACCAAAGAGCTATGTGGCAAGTAGAAGTTGGTCCACGTGGGCTACTTATAATGATTCACTTTTATAATTGAAGTGAAATACACTTTACAATGGATGCATGAACTTTTTAAAAAAAAGTAACAAAAAAGAGACTTGAACTCAAGACCTCTTACTTAATAAGGCAACTTTTAACCAAGTGAGCTAGAAAAACATATTGTATTATTTAGAAGGAGGATTGTTGTTGTTGTTGCTACTATTGTTGTTTTTGTTGTTGTTGTTGTTGTTGCTACTGTTGTTGCTTTTGTTGTTGTTGTTGTTGTTGCTCATAAAAAACTCTTTTCACTCAAGAAAAAATTTCGCTTCTCGATGACAACACGGGTTAGATCTCAATTAGCTTACCGGGAAAATGCACTTTTTCCGCTCTGTTTCTAATTTTATGAGATCTCACAGGGTACTAGTAAAATAACATACATAGATACAAAAGAGTAGAAAATCATAAACAAAAAATAGAAAACCGAAATAATACTTTGCAAAAATTTAAAAAGGGTGTATTCAGGCTTTATACCTCTGAATCTAACTGAAATGGTCATATCTTGGGCAAACATAAACCTTTTCGAGTGAAACGAAAAGAATTAATGACTGAAACGAGTGCTCTAGATGCAATGGAACATTCATGTCAAACTAGAAATGTGCGAAAATGGCAGAAACCAGTGATGAGGCAACTCGGATTCACGATCTCGATCTACAATGGGAGCGAGTCTTCAAACAGGGTTTGATACCATGTTCGACAAAACATGTATCCCAACAGAGGATGAACACCTTCAATAACAACTCACACAACCAAATCAATGATCAACAAACTGATATTTTGATGTGGTAAAACCCCTACGAGGAAACATCCATGACCCCAACCAATGCAACCACTTGGAGAAATTTATTAATGAAAAAGAAACATATTACAGAGAGATTTTACAAGAGAGTTTCTTACAATCAATCATCAGTAAATGACCCTCCATGCTTTTTAAATAGAGATCATGGGCCAATAGGGTGTTAAGCCACGAATCAATGTAGCTGTTAAGATTGAGGAGAATATAAATCGTCGGATCACTCTATGTCGGGAAAATATCATGACCATCAGATTTCCTAACTACAAATGCATACTAATGCATACAGAAGAAACACACTTTTAACTAACGACACATTAGACCAAGTAGATCTTAACTAACTTCGAAGTGTCTAAATATTCTAACAAAAATATAATAGTAGTAAAATTGTTCTTGTATATTCAAGATATGTTAAATCACTTAACCAATTTGGTTATATGTTATGTCGATTCAATGTGAACACCAAGTGCTAGAGTGTACCCATTCAAGAAGATAACTTAAGCTGAAAATCAAATATGATAGTATATTATATTTTGAAAGTTGGAACTATCATATATATATATATATATATATATAAGAGATGAAGCACAAGTACATACCACAAATTTATCATAAAACTAGTAGAAGTAAATTTTTGCAAACCCTAGGTAGGAAAACCATAAGAAAACCCTAGCCACCAACTCCTTCTAGCTAGGAATCACTCCTAATCAAAGCTAGTCACTCCACCAAAGATCCTCAACAAGCTAGAATCGCCACCAATAAGTCCTCCTTGACACCTACACTTGCATCCCACAAGTGTACAAAGTGTCCCCTTCTCTTCTCCTCCATAACAAGCATAACAAGTAGTACTAGGGTTTCCAAATGCCACAAAACCCTAGTCTTCTTCTCTTAGAAGAGCTACAAGATAAAATGTTTCCTTTGCTCTTCTAGGGTTTATCCCAAACCTTGGTCTTGTTTATATTCTTAGGGTGAAACCCTAACCCTATACTTTCCCTTGAAATTCCTATAAGAACCTAACATCCAAGACAAAGAGAGACAATATACATGAAGAAGATTACAAGAAGACTCAAGTCCTCCCTGGTATTGAAATATCCCAAATCCGACAGATCTGGATAACTACTGTTGAACTAGTGTTCTCACTCTTGGACATGATACTCTGGGGTTTTTGGATGCTTTTTAATTAATTATTTAACATGCTTGGTGATTTTTTCATGTGTGTGTCATACAAATAAGGTTTGAACAATATATATGAAGCATGCAAAGTAATGAACCAACACAATCTCAATAACATGTATTATATGGAAAAAGAAGGAAATACAACTGATATTCATAAAGCAGAAAAATAATCATCAGCTAGATCTCATGGATCATCACTGGAATACAATGTGACTAATACAAAATACCCGTGAACAAAAGATGTGGATAGATTTGCACATGCACGGATAAATCGACAAAATGCAGTTCCAGAAACTCATGAAAACTGCTACAAATGATGGATAACTCGCCTTGGTGGCTATACTCGATCGATCACCCTAAAATTTTTCCCAAACTGAGAGCCCTAGCCTCTAGGCTCCTCCCAATAACTGTCGGACTGATGATCTGATCCCTGAAGCTCTGGAAGAACCCTGGATGACATCCTCTAGGGGGTTGCACACCTCCTAGGATCTTGGAGTGCGCCCTAGTGATTCCACCAACGAAATCCACTGATATCTGTCTCGAAATGTGCACCTTGGCCTCCTTTGTACTGGGTCATAAGGGTTTCCTCTGATATGATCCATAATCCCCCTAGAACCCCAAACATCCCTCCTCAAGAGTTGCGCACTTCCTGGATGTCTAATGCGCCCTGGTAGATTCCACCGTCATAATCTGATGACTGGTGGCTCAAAAGAAGCGCCCTGGTTGATCCTCAACTGGTTCAGAAGGAATCATCGAGATAAGCCTTGGTCTCGTGCAACTACACAAAACCCTCTCTAACCCTTGCGCCCTCACTGACTGCATTGCACAATCTCTGCAATAGATCTGAATAGTCTTGAACTGGCACGGTGAAATACCTAGATGATATCTTTGATAGGCTAAGGTGTGTCTTCCAACACCGAGACCGATCTGGGTGGTGGTTTCCTCCAGAAATCCACAAAACATCAAAGAGGTCGACTTCCTCCTCTAGAGACTGTTCTCAACATCAAAACATAACATAATGAGGAATTAGGTCAAATTCCTCCGTTTATATCTTTCCCGATCTAATTCTTCGTTGACATCACTTAAGCTAGGCACTTTTCCTTGTAAGTTGAGTGATTAATTAATTAACTCCACCCCTCAACACATTTTTCTTCTATTTCTCCGTTGACTTAGGCTTAAGTGACTTTTCCTATGATTTTTGGCTTAATTCATCATTTAACCATCTATTCACCCTTATTTCTCCCCCTTTTCCCTGTTTGTGCCTGACTGTAGTCTACGAGAACATATAGACTACTAAGTCACTCCCTGCTGGCCTACTCTTGGGAACGCGACATCACAAGTATCACATCTCTAACTCAAGCTTGTGATCTAAAACAATGAACAAGTACACATGTGTGAAATGTCTCTCTCCTTTGAGGAAAACCAACAATATAGAGTGGACATGGTTCATTAGAAGAAACCTATCTCTACACAAGGCAGGCCCACATGTGGAGCACTCCAACTCTAGGTGACATATGTCAAGTTCCAAGGCATGCACGTCCAACAAGCAAGGCTCCAACACTGAACACTCTCAAGTGAGGTCCAACACTCCTCCTCCAAAGGCCTCCGATATCAAATGCACCTCCTAAACCATGTGTACCTTTGGGTCCACCCCACCTACATGATCACTCCTCAACCCAAGCATCCTCAAATCAAGTACAAGCCTCCATGCAAGCAACCAAGTGTCCATGTGTCATGTAGGGATAAATGCCCTTCTCCAAGATGCCCAATGTTCATCCTCCAAGGCAAGTCATCCTCCTAAACAAGCAATCATCATCAATACAAGTTACATGAATAAGTCACCAAACTCCATATATCTACAATGCTTCAAGAAAGAATGCCATACAAACATCAAGACAAGACATAATAATCAATTAACAAACCATCTCCAATATATATGTCAATTATATTACAACCAAAAAGCTATCCGTACACCATGTACACCATGCTCTCTTCACATGAAGTACCTCCGCACATAACATAAACACTTTCACAATAACCCAAAAAACTAAAATACTACCATCTACAATGATACACATATATCTCTTTTATATTATAATCAAATAACAATATAATTTAAAAACTAGTAGAAAATATACAATTAGTATATCTTCATAAAGTAAGATACGATAAAAGTCCCTTTACTTGGAAAATAAACCAAAAAGTCCCCTTAAACTTCATGCGAAAGGTCGATTACTTCATATATTTTAATATTAGTGCGAGTTAAATAAGTCTTATAATTTTATTTGCTATTTTCAAAACGTAAATAGTGATTTATAAGTATTATTTTTAAATTTAAAAAAATGTTCAAAATTTATAATATGAAAATCTCAAATGAAAACTTTTATTATAAAATTAAAGTTAAATCATTTTAATCAAATTAATGCATGTTATAATAGTAAGTTCAAATTAATGCATATTATAATATTAAGTTCAAATAATTATTAAAAGATTTTAATTTTGATTTTAAAATTAATTTTCAATTAAAATAGTATTATAGTGATAAAAAAAGGATATACTATCATTAATGATGATGATGATGATTACCATCCATTAAGACCGAATTGGTCTATCGGACCTTAAGAGGGTAAGTGATTACTTGCGATTCTTTAGAATTTTGTTTTTATGCTCGAAAAGCATTAAAGGAAGCTTTCCAAGATCACCATACTTTTGTTGACTTAAGAGGTTAGGAAGGTTGGTAGTGTGATAAATATTTTGAAAATGAGATCTAATATGGGTATAGGCTGGACAATTTAAGAGAAAATGCTTTTCATCTTCAACCTTCTTAGTGTCACAAAGGTGACACACTCTTTCATCCCATGGCGTTTTAGGAATTGACCAACACCTAGTTTCACTATGGAGCTCGTGATAATTTGTTTTTATTTTAGCAATGCTTATTTTTTTCTTTACACTTGGAAAAACATATAGATAATTTTGATCTTCTAGATTAGGGTTGATTACATCCTTGTAATACCTTAATTTTCTTTTTTCCTCTAACTATTTATCACACCACATTTTCTCCTTAAATTTAGATTTGACGATATTTTTAATAGTATCTTTATTCTGCAAAATTGTGTCTTCCATGATTCCCCAATATTTTAGCCAAGATCAGACACCTTTATTCCATCCTCGCTTGAGTCGATGGTGGTTATGACTCAATTTTGAAGCAATTTTAGGAAGCCTCTTGTCTTCCATGTTGTTTAACTTGTTCTTATACATTAGGTATCTAGTCATAGCCATGCTCTCAATTGAGGAGAGACTTGTTTCTAAGAGGAGGATGAGATAGGGCGTATTTCCTTTAATTTTGAGATTATAGGTTATAAAATTCTTTTGTATTTGCTCTATCTTTCTCCAGAATTCACGAGAGATACTACAGCCCCAGACTTCACACCATAAAGAATAACAGGTGTAACAAGAGTCTCAAAGAGGATTTTCTTCTTATCCTAACTCCAAAGATTAGTTGATTTACAATTTTTTTCAATCCCATAATAAGCTTTCCATCCCCCAATAATCCTTTTCTCAATGCTATAATTCCAATTGAGCTTGTGGTGAATATCAATTCCAAGATATTTTTATGAAGTCACTTCCTCCAAGTTGTTTTTTGTCATATACAATGGTATCATATGTGATCTTATTGGATTTAATAATTATGAACTTAGTCTTATCAGTATTGACATTCATGCCAACATTGGAGCAAAAATCCTTGAAGATTCTTAGATGGTTTTCAAGATCATGGGTACTCCTTGCCATAAGAATGATATCATTGGCATAAAGAAGAAGATTGATGACTATACTAGTGAGAGTAGGGCTGACACAACCTACTTTTTCCAAGCAATCTTCTAACTTGTCAATGCATATGCCGAAAAGGGTAGGGAACAAGGGACAACCTTGTTTGACTTCAATATTGCAATTAATCTCTTTTGACCAGCCCTCAGTGTTTTTAAACTTATCAATAATGTTCTCATACATCCTTATCACAACAACCCTCAATTTGAGAGGCACTTTTATCTCTTCCAACCTATTCCAGATCTTTTTCCTAGGAACCATGTCAAAATCTTTTCTAACGTCAATAAAACAACAAAAAGATTGGTTTTAGTATTGCTGAACTCCTCCGCAATGATCCTAAAGGTAACAAGATGGTCCACAGTTGAATGATATCTCCTAAACCCGTCCTAGCCTTTATCTCTTTTATCGTGACTTTCTATCCAAAGTCTAATCTTCTTTTCCAAAATAATTCCATAAAGCTTGGCTAAAATCGGGCTAATCATAATGGTCCTATAATTAGAGGGAATGCTTATATCCCTATTTTTAAAAATAGGAACAATGAGGCTTTGCGTCCAGGGTTTAGGGAAGCCCTGCCTGACTGCTAAATTGAAGAGGTTGTGTATGTGAGGGATAAGGATAGGCCCTCCAATTTTAAAAACTTCAGCTTGGTAGCCTTCAATGTCCTTAGCTTTCCCATTTGCACGCTGCTTAACCACGAATTATATGTCATCTAAAGAAAGAACTCCTTCCTTTGTAGGGACAATAGGAATGGTTTCCATGGCATTAGGGAACTCGTAAAGACTTTTAAGATAGGAATTCCAGTCCCTTAAGGGAATTCTATTATTTTCTTTAGTATTGTGGTTTAGAATTTGGCTCCATAACTTCTTAGGATCCAACTTATATAGTTGTGAAAGTTGCTCTTGCCTTTTATTAATATAGTACCTTTTTCCCCTTTTAATTAGGGCTTTGTATGTATTGATCTTATCAATTTTTAAGGACTCATTAGAAGCATCCCTAATGGATTTCCTAGCAATTTTATATTCTTTATCATACCAAGGGTTGGTCATTCTATTATTCTTTTTATAGGACACCTCGAAAGAGAACTTGTTAATAGAAGTGGAAAGGGTAGTTGTAATATTATGATAGAGTTATTCAATGTTGTCCTTATAAGTTAGGAGATTTAATTTACTATTTAAATCCTTTAAGAAAAGGTCAACTTTACTTTTGTCAAAGCGCAAATTCCTTTGATTATCAGAATTCTCTTCAATGGCGCTCATGTGCATGGAAAAGTTTAGAGTTAGGGTTAAAGGTTTATGATCAGAGTCAGGCTCATGGTCATTTAAAAGGTCAAAAGTTTTTTATTTGGTTGGAAACAAGGATATCATATATCACACAATATACGACATTACTACCTAGCCCATGAATACAAGTCATCTGGTTGGAGTTTGGCCACTTCATTACTCCATTGCAAATTATTAGGTCTTGAGAGTTGCAGAGCTTGACCAACTAAGTACCAAACAAATTCTCAATTAGGTCTTTGGAGCTTCTTTTGTAGCTATTAGATAGAACAAGGTCCTCATCTAGCCATAAAGGATTATGGTTGGAATCAATACTTAAAAGAGTAGCTTGTTTAGTTGCAGTCCTAGCATTAAAGTCTCCTAGTAGGAGGATATTACCTTCCTTTTTCAAACTATAAATTTCTTGTTCTAAATTATTATAGGGACAATTGTTATCTAGATTGTTTTTCTTATAAAAAGTAGAATTAATAGGTGCAAAATAGAAAATTGCTATATACATCTTCTTAGCATTGGTGTCTGAAATTTCTATCCAAATGTATTGATTGAGAGGTTCAATCTTATGAAGTTGAATGTGATGAGAAATGCTCTTTCTAATATAACAAGCTATGCCTCCTATCCCTCTACGGTGGGATTTTTTGTTCCATGCTGACCACAAGACAAATTCTTCTATGTGAGGGACCTTAGACTCCTCATGCTCCCAAGTTTCAACTAGACAAATAATATCAATATCACTCAGGATCCAACTTATAATATGACCTTTGCACCATGGAAAGCCACGACAGTTCCAAAAAAGGATCCCACGTGTCCCAAATTTCTATTTATTATTATCCTTTTGGTCTCTATCCCTAACAATATCTTTTCGATTTCTAATTATTGTCCATTTTCCTTCTTTCCTGGCTTCTTTTCTCTTTTGAACTTCCTACCTTGATTCAACTTGGTCTTCAAGAATGAGGTCTTCATTTATAAATATTCTTGACCCTTTTAAGCTCAGAGATTTACTAAGTATGCTATATTTATGGTCATTACAACTCACTTTCATACATATCAACCTATCCTTGTGATCAATTATTTTTCGTAGCCTCTTTGCTTCTATGAGGTAAGTTGTATCAATTTGTGATTTATTATTTAATTCTTCTTTTACTATTGCTAGCATATCCTCCTCTTCTTGTTATTTTATACAAAAGATTATGAGGTTCAAGACTCTTTTGTTACACCCATGGTCCAGTTCAATTAGCTTATTCATTTCCTGTTTGATGGGTTTGATATCCAATTTGTTTTCCATATTATTGAGGGTCAGATTGTTGGTTAGTTTTTCTTCTAGCTCTTTAATCATATCTCTCAAGTTGTGATTTTCTTCAACCTCTCCTTCTTGGGTTGATTGTTTATGTTTTTCCATTTCTTGAATCATATCCTTCATTGTATGCAATTCACTCTTGAACCCTAAGAATCTAACCTCAATTTGAGTTTGAATGGTATCTTTGAAGAGTCTAGTTTTTTTTTTTATCATTCACTGCCTCTACCTCTATTTGGAGTTTTACGTCTCTTTTTTCACTCCTTTTTTCTAATGATTCTAACTCTATTTGGATTTTGGCATCTCTTTCTTTTCTCCTTTTTTCTACTGATTCCATATAATCATAAATGTTCTACATTTTGTTTTTTTTAGTAGGAATCTGGTGATATACATTAAGACAAAATCACATTTTTTTGTTATATTGCATTTCTAAATTCATAAATGGATTCAACATGCTAAAAAACCCCTCAAGGCATTCAGATTATATAGATTTAGTCACTCAAATATGCATATCCAACAATTTTTATAAAAAAATTTAACTCTTAATTCTAATTATTTATTCATATTTTACTCATTAATATTTTATATGATAATTTTTTTTTTGTTTGTTAATTTGTGCGAGACCTGTTGGCTACGCGATTAACCCGTGGCTTGAGAAACCGCGACTCAGGGGCATCTAAGCCGTCAAAATCACCCGGGGATCGCACCCGGCCTGAGCCACACCAACCCTTAACATGGTTGGATTTTTTGTCCCTTGCAGGTTTCGAACCGGTGACTTTAACATCACAGAGTGGCTTAACAACACACTCTGTCACCGACTGTCCTACACCTCGGGGACTATTTTATATGATAATTTTATTACAACTTACTCTAACATATAAAATATGATGAGTGAAATATAAATTTTGTATGATAAATATAAAGCATATAATTTTATTAAAAAAATACATTTTATACGATTTTGATTTTTTAATATGATGAGTGAAAGATAATTTTGTATGATAAATATAAAGCATATAATTTTATTAAAAAAATACGTTTTATACGATTTTGATTTTTTAAATTTATTATTATTAAAATTTAATTACAAAATTATAAATTTAAATTTGATCAGAGTAATAATAATATTTTATAGGTAATAATTATTTCCATTAAAGCTCTCGGCGGCGGCAGAGAAGGCGAGGGTTTTTTTCGGGCTTCGGCCTGGTCTTTCAGCTCTCCATAGGCCCGCTGGCCTCCTCTCGAGCTGTCCCAGGCACCTCAAGCTCGTTCCGGTCATTAGCAGATGTCTTCCCGGGTGGCTGCACCTGCGGCTAATGCGCCCCCTCTCGTGGCTGCGTCCTCCATGGCGGCTAGCGCCCCCCCTGCTCCTGCTCGCGCCTCTTC
Source organism: Picea engelmannii (assembly GCA_009831015.1). Taxonomy (NCBI): domain Eukaryota; kingdom Viridiplantae; phylum Streptophyta; class Pinopsida; order Pinales; family Pinaceae; genus Picea; species Picea engelmannii. The sequence goes on from ML777498.1 coordinate 2,093,653, forward strand.
AGCCAAGCCCGATGGGGGTTGCTCCATCCGCCCCCTACCAGATCAGGGTCCCTCTTTGGGATGCGCGGGACAGGCCTCTTTCAAGGATGTGGCCTCCCTCCGAGGGGGTTCCTTTGCTCCGAAAACTGCGATTATTGAAGCCCCAACAGTTTCTATCCAGATGTCGAAGGAAGCACTGGTTTATTCCTCTCAGCTCAGTAAGCTTTCCCTGATTTGCAGGTTCAACGGTTTCTGGCCGAATCTGGTTGATCTTCGCTCCTGGATTGACTCCGAATGGTCCCCACTTCTTGTGGATGAGGTTACAATCTACCCCCTTGCGAAGGGTTTTTTCGCAGCTATCTTTGAATCTTCTGATGAAAGAGACTTGGTTTCCAGCTCCGGGCCATGGTTCTGGGGTAGAGCAGGGCTGTCCGTGCAGTCGTGGACCCCTGACTTTGATCCAGCCACGACCTCTATTTCTTCTGCTCCGGTCTGGGTGCGTCTCCCATCACTTCCCCTGCACTTCCGGGGGGACAAATCTCTTGAATCTATAGGAAATGGCATAGGGAAATATCTCTGCAGTTGCCCCGAAGCCGCCCCAGTCAACTCCACCTTTGCCCGGATCTGTGTAGAGATGGACTTCAACAAGGGTTTCCCAGCAGAAATCATCCTCCTCAGAGAGAACTTCTCTTGGACCCAGAAGATCGATTTCGAGAACCTCTGTTTCAGATGCAGGGTATGTTTTGAAACAGAGCACATAGCCCGGAACTGTGAGAAGTCATCTGGAAAAAGAAGATCATCCCGAAGCCAAAGGCCCACTTGGTGGACAGGAGCGCAACTAGAGAAGCAAGCTGAAGCAAAGATCCCGCCGTCAGAAACTGAAGGTGAATCCGTCTCCGTCCTCAAAGAACCTGTTAAGGGGGAAGAACTAGCAGAAGCAGCTCTACCCAGGTCTTCAAGCCCAACCAAGCAAGCCTCAAGCTGGGCCGATATTGCTGAGGCAGAAGAAGTGCAAGCTCAGCCGGAAATTCATAACCAGGGTCAAAGCAATGAATGGCAGGTCGTAACCAAAAAGAAAAAAAATGTCTATCAGCGGGAAGATGTAAGGATGCGAAGCCGATCCGGCTCGCTGAAATAGCTATTAACAAGAAGTAATCTGAGTAATGTGGTAAAGTTTCCAGGATTTTGAACTTTGAGTGATAGATATCACTCTTGATGTAAAGAACCCAGTGGCTTGCCAATTTACTGGCCAGTCCACCTTCTTAATATAATCCATAACCATTTTCGTAAAAAAAAAAATTAATATTTTATAGAATATTAATTATATTTAAGATTTAAAATATTCTTAATGTTTTGAGTGACTCTCCATCTATCATTAAAAAATCTAAACTAAGTTTAGAAAATAAAAAATATAAACTAAATTTAGAAAATAAAATAAAGACAACCATCATGGAAAATGTATAAGGGGAAAGTCGATTGTATGTAAAAGTTTTAATCAATTATAAACATAAAAGATGAGGGACTAGATCAAACCTAAATACTACTACTAATAAATAAAATAAGTTATAAGTATTAAAATAATAAAAACATGTTAAGGACATAATATAATATAATAGTGGGGATTGGGTTTACGTTTACTTTAAAGTAAACATGGGCAAGGAACCAATAATCTGGCTTGATTTATGACAATTTTTTTTTTTTTTTAAATGTTTCTTGAATTGAATTGGAATTTTTTTTCAATTTAGATATTTATTGATTTTTTTATTTATTGATTATTTATTTTTAAACCTAAATAATACTACTAATAAATAAAATAAGTTATAAGTATTAAAATAATAAAAACATGTTAAGGACATAATATAATATAATAGTGGGGATTGGGTTTACGTTTACTTTAAAGTAAACATGGGTAAGGAACTAATAATCTGGCTTGATTTATGACCATTTTTTTTTTTAAAATGTTTCTTGAATTGAATTGGAATTTTTTTTCAATTTAGATATTTATTGAATTTTTTTTTTTTTTTTTTTTATGATTATTACATGGATTTTTAAATATTTCTTGAATTGAATTGGAATTTTTTTTCAATTTAGATATTTATTGATTTTTTTTCTTTTTTCTTTTTTTCTTTTTTTATGATTATTACATGGATGTTTGAATAGATGCATGTTCAAAATATGGGACTACTAGTTGCAGTTGAACCAGTGAAAGACATAACAATAACTTTCTATGATATCATTTTTTTTTCATATTTTTCATGAGCAAAACTAAGTGGTAAATAAAATTTTCAAGGAAGGTTTGGTTTTGATGGAGAATACACATGTCCTTGTAGAATTTCATGAAGGACATTGTCCTATTAGCATACATAATAGGTTGGAGGTCTTTTAATGAAATATTTTGAATTTTAATATGTAGTTTGAATTTCTTGTTTTGAGGTTTTGACGGTTTCTTTGATGCCAATGGATAGTTTGTCAGTATCACAGTGTTTTTGACAATTTTTTAGTCTCGATCAACTCAGTTTTTTGGTCATTCAAGGCCCTTCTCTCTAGGGTACAATGCTATATTGTCTTTGGTAGTTTTTTTAGAATCTTGATCAGCTCTATTTTTTGTCTTTCAAGGCTCTCCTCTTTGGGGCATACATGGTTAGTGAATTGAGCACCTTATGATTGTATTTTATATTCTACTTGAATACAAAATATCTTTTTTTCCTTGGAAAAAAAGTAATAAAATAATAAATATGGAAAATACGGTCAAAATTAAGTAATAATAATAAATAAAATCAATTAAAGACATAAGAAGACAAGGTCTAAATGGGAGTCATACAATAAAGCACATATTAAAATTTTAATGAAATAAAATGTGCAACTTATTAATGAAAAGAGAATAAAACTTACTACGAAGTTTGTGGATTATGGTTTCTTAGGCTAAGTTTATAACCATCTTCCTTATTAGAATTGTTAGGATGTTTATCAATTTCAAGGGCTTCTCTAATAAAACAATATGAGTAATGGGGGGAAAATACTAAAATTTTAGTTTGTTCAAAGGAAATTAAATGTTTAGTGCTATAAGAATGTTCAACGATCGCGAACGTAGATAGGTGGATATGAAAGGTGTGAGGAATATGTTCCTTGAGACATGCTTGGACGAACTAACCAATTTGACCAATGTATTATTTGTCACAAGAATAGGGATTTTGTGACAATTGAAGACAGTTTCAATCTTCTTTTGGCTAGAATTTTGGATAATTGATCAATAATGAATGTAAGGGAGAGAAATTTGGCCTTTGAATACATTTGATATTCCAAAAGACACTATTATTATGATGAAGCATGAGAATTTATGTTCTCAAATATTGATGAAATTGTTATTTTTACCAAAAAAAGATTTAACACTTTCAAATATCACCTGCAATCAAATTGTACAATATTAACATCTTATATCTACAATTTCATCAATCAAAAATAATCCTTACCATGTTTTAAGCAGAAAATACTAATTTCTCTTTCCATTATTTTAAAAAAGTGAAAAAAACACCAACTCATTAAACATTTACATCATTGATTGATTTTATTATAACTTAGAGATGCAAAATAACCCTTATATAATAAATATAAACCATCACAATTATAATAGGGCCATCATCAATATTCAATGGCTGTTTATGATATATGATATGTTGTCGGGCTTCCCATAATCACTAACCATTATTATTTATTGATTCCCATTTATTATTATTTGTTGATTCCCATTTATTATTATCTGTTGATTCCCATTATTATTTGTCCTTTCATTATAATATTTAGTACTTAGTTGACTTTCTATTGCTTTAAATTTCATGTTCCAATTTAATATGATATAATTTAATATTTTATTATTTCATATACAATAAAACAACTTTATGTCATTAATCACATCTAATAATAAACCAATTTTGTATAAATTTATTATGGATGATTTTAAAAATATATTAATATTTTAAAGTTTGAGTATTAATGGTAATCATTAATGAAATGCAAGCATGAGGCATTACATATATGTTACGTCCTTGTAGGGACTTGTATGTGGGAAAATGACAACATACATGTATATATGTGGGAGTGGATTATATATTGCGTTTAAGTTTATATGTCATGTTGTTTTATTTTTAGTATCGATTCTCAAGTTCTGTTAATGCAGGGAGAATTGAGATTCGCCTACAAGTCTAGATACATAATGGAAATTTACTTTGTCTATAGTTCAACACTATTTCAATCTGCATTCAACAACTACACACAATTTCATATGTATAGTAATGAACAACGATACTACAACAATAAATAGAACATACACTACAATATATATACATCACACATCCAAACCATTTACACAAGGATTTAAGTGAAAACCTCAAAGGAAATAGATGAATCTATCTCTCTTATTATTCATTCTATAGAATATCTTTACAATCAAGCACTCAATTTTTTCATTAAATTACATACTACATCAGGTTGCATAACATCTTTCCCTTGTTATTCTTATGTCTAAATTACATACTACATTAGGTTGCATAACATCTTTCCCTTGTTATTCTTATGTCTAAATTACATACTACATTAGGTTGCATAACATCTTTCCCTTGTTATTCTTATGTCTAGAGTATTCTCTTTTGTCATTCCCATTCACTTGTTTTTATTATTCTTCTAACTATAGTTGTCACTGTTGGTTTCTCTTTACTTTCCTGAACTATTCCTTCAACTACTTTTGATTATAACTACTCTTTGGTTCAACTTCTCCTTTGTTATCCGACCTTTGTGGTATCTATTTCCTTTGCCAAAATGTTCTTCCGTGTCCTTTTTTTCTTTCTTTTAATCACCACATGCCATGTTTTAATTCATCAGGGGTCTAGATCACACCTATTGTTATAATCAACAGTTCTCTTCTATTTCCCTACAAGGCTTGCATGGATATAGGTCCACTATCATACTTATTATAAGCTCCACAAAGTAAAGTTGAGCCATGTCCTCTCAAAGACATCTTCAACTGCCCTCTTTCATGCAATCTATTTTGGGTACTATGTAGGTCCTTGGCGTAGCCAACAACCTTAGTGTCCAAAACCACAACAACATGGAATCCTTTTGCTCCCACTTGTTACACCTTCACTAACTCAACTATTCACTTCCACTCTAGAACTTTACAAGGTCACAACTTTCCAGAGACATACCTTTCCTTTCTATCAACATGCATCTTCTTTCTACAATCTATATTCACACTCATTTGCAAGATTCTATATCTCTAGTAGATTTGGATATGATTCTTATGTTTTTGTCTTCTGAACAACTCTTTCACATCAACAACATTGTATTTGCATTTTCATCTTCAACAAACACTTCATTTATCTAGTACTGCAAATTAACCCTCATCTTCATTAGTAGGCATATCTTTTACAAGGCTTCTCATTCTTCTCTCTTAGGATTCTTAATCTTATCAAGCATCTTCTTCTTCTCAAGATTTATTTACAAGATTCTTTGTTGTATGGTTATGAGATCTCTTTCTCTTGTCTCCTTCTCAATTTTGTTTTTCTACTATATCCTCTTTTGCAATTCTAAGCACTTTTTAATTCCTCTATAATAATTTGACTTTTCATGTTGTAAATTATTTTGTTATTGTTGTTGTTGCTATACTTCTACATCCTTCGATGCTCTTAGAGTCTTCACATTCTCTATGCTATAATCTATTAAAGTTCATGAATTTCTTGCACATTATGTCATTTTCTTTTCTCCTCTTCTTCAACTTCAGTTAATATATTCGTATTGTATCTCTACACACCTCCACATGTGCTTCTTCATACCTTCACTTTGGTGTTATACTACTCTAAGCCTCTTCATCACTGTAGTTTCTCTCCATTATTCAGTGCCACCCCAATCTATAAATTGTAGGCCTATGGCCTATCCATTTCATCAACATAGATTCTTACCGTAGAATCAAAATTTTATTGTATTTGCAATCACTCTATCAATATTGAGTTCTATTCTCTATGCATGAATGAAATGGCATGTATGGAAGCCTATATTCTAATTGGTTTCAAGGCTTGGTTTAACGACTTGGTAATGACAAGGCTCATGCCAACAATGAACCAATCCACTTCAAATGCGATCACTTTGTCTCTACAATTCTATGAAGACAAATAATAACAATGCACTCTACAATTTAGATGTGCATACACAACATTTTCACATCATATATATGTACAAAGAATTTAGTTAGTCATACATGAGTATGCCCCATGTAATTAATTAATCATATGAATGTATCGTTGTAGGTAACCAACCAAACACATGGACTTGGTGATGTATTGTTGTAGGTGACTGACAAAGGGAAAGAGCTTGGAGGAATCATTGTAGATACTACCACATTGTACATAGAGTGGTTCCAAAACAACACATAATATATATAATATATGATGCTTTGTATGGTTGTGTATTGCTTTTTCTAGCATAAATAGGGCAATATATCATTGTAAATGGTGTTCCCAAGGTTTAAATTGAACATGCAATGCAAACAATGATATAACATGTGGTTCAACAAACCAAACGAGTCCACAATTTAACAATTGTTTTGTAGCTAGTTAATTACACATCCATGATACATTAACCAAAGGGAATTTCATCGATTTGATTGCTAAATCATATGGGTTTTGATATGTACGGTTGTAGGTTACCAAGAAACTATTCCAATTAAAGGAAAACAAGTTGTGGATAAAACGAATGATTCATTTAACTGATCAATCACACTAGAGATAGAGTAAAGAGTTTATGGTGCCAATTTGGGTTGTAGCTAGTGTTATAATGTGTTATAATGTTTTCTAGTGGCTTGATGTAATTTTGTACTTTGTGTCATAATGATGATAATTATAACATCAATTGCGGGGCACTTATACATGTAACATGACTTCACTAGACGTTTGTAATATTGCACATGTGCACATGGATATAGTTTTGGGAGTTATTTAGTGGTGACATGTCTCTCAGGTAATGATGAACTACACTCGTAGGCCATTATTATCCACTACTTCTCCCTTATCTCTTGATGATATTATCATCGACCTTTATGGATTGGTTGATCTCCACCCTTGATTGTGCCTTATGATCAATGGTTCAGGTTCCTCCCAGTTACTATAAATTGAGCAATTGGTCTTGAATCAAGGTAGTGTGGAGAGTGGATTATGGTATTGGTCATTATATTAGGCCCTATGGGTCCATAGGATAGATCGTCCATATGCTTGAGAGTTGTATGGATCCCATTTGAACTCCATACATGTGTGTGCTCTAACTATTGTATTTGGGAGAGCTATATGAAGAATAAGAAGGCCTTGCTTTTGTGGATGTTTCCCTACCTTGGGGTTTTAAAACATAAATTTCTTTTCCCCTCTCTCTTATTTGATAGATCTACTTTTTATTTGTTTGATGCTTTCCATAAGAGTTTATATATGATAGATCTTGGTTATATGTCTCTACATATTGTTTCTAGTCTTTCAACTAGTGCTCCACATGACACATATGGAATACACACATCAAATAAATTGAAGGAACCAAGAACATAGTGATTACTCAACCATTCAATAATTAAATCAAAGGCACAAAATTTACCCTTGAAACCCAAATGGGAAAACCAACATTTTATGGCTTATGATTATGCTCATGAATTTATTGCAAACTAGAGCTAACACTCTCATTTATATGTTTTTGTATTTTTAATCACTAACAATATTTTACAAATTGTTTTGGCTTAGAGATAGTCATTTTTCATCATGAACTGAATCAAAATCCGTTCATACTTTGACCTTCAAATATAATTCTTCTTTTTGTGTCCTTCATCGTTTTGCTACAACCCATTTTTCTTTACAAGCTTCATGTTTGTTTTCCAACTCTGTTCCATCGTTTTTGTCTCAAGCAAGAATTATTTATTCTAGTGTTGCCTTGGAATTCCAACCATCATGTGATTCACTTCACCTATTTGTGGCTTTTGGCCTTTGGACTTCAAGGACCATCAACTTCAAACCTTGCCAGTAATTTTCCCTTTTACAAAGTTTGAAGTTAAATGGATCCATTTTGGTTCACACCCTTATTCTTTATTCACTATCTAGGAAACAATTCAATTTCCACCATCACACTATTACCAACATGACCCTAATAACATATTAGCCAAGTATTTATTAATGAGACCTTTCAACTTCATTTCCTCCACACAACCTATTTCAATGCCTTGGTATGTTACACCTACAAAAGGGTGTCCCTCATGCAACCAACACTTGTTCTATCACTTTCAAACCTTACAACTTGGAGTCCAAGTGCCCCATTGTTACACAATCCTTCCTTCTTGCTCATTCTCAAGTGACTATCTCTTATTCTCAAGATAACAATTAAAACTACCGCCATCATAACTATCATCTTCATTCAATCATGAATTTCTCTCATGATTCACATTGCCTCTATCCCTAGCAATAATTTCTCTCAAAGACTATCTTTCCTTTACACAACAAACCCTTTGGATCTTCTTCACTTCATGCAACTTAATTTCCCTCTCTTCTAGCCAAATTTAAATATGGTATATTCTTATTCTTGTAGCTTCATCTCTGACACCATCAATGATCCCACCAACTTTTTCTCCCTTTTATAGGTCTTGTTTTCCACAAATTGTCTTTCATATAATTCTACAATACTTCACCAACACATGTAGATATCACTTCTCATGCTATGCATTCTAGCTTCAACCATCAAGGTTGTCTTCAAAAATTTTCAGAGTTTTATTTACTCCCAAACAATTACAACCTCACTTTGTAACATAAATCTAGTATGTATAGACACTCACCCCACTATGAAACCTCTTGTACTCTTTACCTCTACTACCACTTATTATTCATTCTACAAATATCTTTACAATCAATAACTCAACCTTCTCATATATTATATACTACTAGGGTTTCTATTTACCTTCCTCAACTATTTATTCAACTTCTTTCGATCATGACTCCTCATTATTTCAACTGCTCCTATGCTCTATCACATTTCAACCTATGTGGTCTTCTTTCCTTTTCCAAAGAATTCACCATGGGTTTTGGATCACATCCATTATTATACATCAACAATTCTCTTTTATTTCCTTATAGGTATCACATGAACATAGGTCCACCATCATACTCGTTATAGGTTCCACAAACTAAAGTGGAAGGTAGAGAGAAGAAGTATCCTATGTAATCTCTTAAGGGATATATGTAGTACCATCCTCCCTCCTAAGGTTCCACCTTGAGGCTTCAAGGTTCCACAAGGGAAGAGGTGGAAGGAGAAGGGGCAGGGGACTCACTCCCCATCATACTTCAACTAACCTCTTCCTTATGGTTATGCCTTGGTTTTCATGGTTCCACTTCTCAACACCACCACCTTCCACAACTCAGTCCATGATCTCTTCAAGATATTACCTCACCTACTCTACCCATATTCATCTTGTTCCCATCATACACTATATAAGAAAAAGGTTGAGGGTGGAGGTATGGACTATTCCTCCTACCTTCACCTCATTATTATCTCTACTTTCCACCCCAACCTTAGACTAAACAATTTTCATCAAATGCTTCCACAATTTGATTTCCACACATCATGTTCACAAATCAACACCCACCAACCATTGTCTACCACAAGTCAATATATTTTCACTCAACATTCTCTATGTCACTCTCTCCACCACATCATCATCCAACTTAGAATCCATGTCATCATTGTTCGCAACGTCATCATCTCAACCTTCATTGCAAAATATTTATTTTCTATGTCATCGACCTCTTTTGACTTCAATCGCCATTTAATGTCTTCCTCTTCTATCAACTCAATATTTTACATTGTCTTCCAACATTGGTTCTCATCTTGTCATCAACCTTACTCTTCGATTTATCCTTCGACAAAATCTTCACCATATTCTCATAACTTGTCTTACCTACTATTTCATATGCCCATGAGCTCCATTACACTATCTATTTTCAACAACCTTTCTACCCAAGTCCCCCTCTCATGATTCTAAGGAACATCTATAAAGTGATGGGGATGCTCTTGCATTAGAATCCCTGGGTTATTAAAAGCATGACCTGATGATTAGGAGGATGAATTTCCTTCAACTATGATTATCATCTTATTATACACTTCGTTACTTTTGTTTCATATTCCTTCTTTCCTTCCTTCAACTTGTTGTACAATCTTCATCTTCATCACATTGAATTCTTGTTGCACTCTTTGCTTCTCTTTTTTTCCACTGTGGAATTTCATGTAGTAACAATATCAAAAATTTATATGGGAATTAATGTTTCCTATTTGCAACTATATTTTGGTTGTAACTTTCATCCTTTCTTCATTTATTGCTATTAACCTCTACCTCTTTCTTTGTCACCTCAAATAACTTATCACACAACATCACTCACTCCCTAGAGATGATAATTTTGACTATCACCCCTACTAGTGATGTATAACACATGGCCAAAGTGAAAAGTTGAGCCATGCCCCATAGAGAAATCTTCAATTTCCCTCTTCATGTAATCTACCATGGATACCAAACACGTGCCTTTGTGTAGCCAACAACCTCACTACTCAAAACCACACAACATGGAATCCTTTTGCTCTCACATGTTACACCTTCACTAAATCAACTATTCAAGCAATGTTTACTCTACTTTATAAAATCACAATTGTTTAGAGAGATTCCATTCCTTTTCAACAACCTACATCTTATTTCTGCAATATATATTCACACTCATTTGTGCGATTCTCTATCTCTATCATATTTAGATCAATTTCTTTGTCAGTATCTTCTTAGAAACTCTTTCACATCAACAATATTTTATCTGCATTTTCATCTTCAACAAACACTTCATCTTCCCAAGGCTGTAAATCAGCCCTCTTTTTCATCAGTATCCATATCTTCTATCAAGCTTCTTATTCTTCTCTCTTAGGCTTCTTATTCTTAACCAATATCTTCTTCTTCTCAATATTTCATTGCAATATTTTATACTTATGGCATTACAAGGAAAAAACTACCTAGTAGAGGTTTTTGTAGAACCTCCCCCAAAAATTTGCCCTTCTCCATTTATAGTGAATGTCTTTTATTTAGTGTGCTTCATCCATCTTTTTGCACTGGTTCACCACACCTTAATCCTAGTACCAATGTGTTACCCCACTTCAAGCATCGAGGTAGGTTAAAATCTTTTGTTATAAAATGTTGATTTAAAATAATAATAATAATAATACTTCTATTGTTATTATCAATGCACCATATAATTACAAATGCATCAATGCGCATGTATATTATCCAATGCATCACAATAAATTAAACTATTTKTTATAGACAATCATTTTTTTTAAATAACAAAAAATATTATTGATGTGTCATATACCTTTAAAGGCACTAGTGCATCACATTCTAGGGTAAAACACACACACACACACACACACACACACACACACACACACACACCAAACCAAAAATTCATTTGTCACATTCACTTAGTTTTACACCCATTCAAGCATTAATGTTCACTATTTCGTAGGACCTTCCCATTGTCCAATGCTATCAAATTGCATGATTTCTCGATTCCTTCATTTCCATGGTGGAATTGTGTCCCTTTTGAAATTTTCCAAATAGTACCATTTTTTTCATTTTTTTCTCTACGCAAAAAGCATGCCTCCTCAATGAAGAAGAGACCACGTAAATTCATTTTTATCCTTTAATTGACATTTTCAACAGGTTAAAATTTGAAATTAAGCTTTAATTTTATTTAAGTTTTTGGAAAAATAATTCATCAGTGCAGCCCCAATGTTTGGCTTAGCAATGTGGATCAATCATTTTACATATTGCACGATATGTAGTGCATCATTACACCTTCAATGCAATGGAAATGTTTATAATTATGTTTGTGGTAATTTCTTTCACTCTTTTATGCACTTATAGATGTACAGTTGCACCATGTTGGTGCTCCTACAAAATCACAGTGTCAATGATTTTAATTCCACACCATGTTTTGATGTGATAATACAAATTAAGTGCACCAAACATATTTATAATCATGTTTGTGGTAATTTCCCATGCTCTCTGATCCACTTTTAGATGCACAATCACCCGATGTGTTGGTTGTGGAGCTTGATTATCTTCCTAATTTATAGGTCTTTTACTTTCAGCCATGTTTATACCCCATGAAGTATTTACACCCCATAAGTATGTACACTCTTCCACGCGGGGGAGTGCAGAGGAGGGGTACCCCCTCTGCGGGGTCCGGGGGGGCTATCCCCCCGGCTGGGGGGTCTGGGGGCAAGCGGGCCCCCAATGGGGATTCGGGGGCAGCGTCCCCCGAAGCAAAAATTGCCTTGTAAAAGTATATTGTAATTTCATTGTAAATCTGGACCGTTCATTATAAGGTCACAGATCTAACGATAGAGATTATGTTAGGGTTTTTTGCCCTAGAAGGCAACCCTCTTTTATGAGGGAAA
>ML777498.1:2129364-2141055 GCA_009831015.1 Picea engelmannii
CCCCCAATCATTCCATTTCAGACTCTTGAAGCTGGGGTGATAAATATTTCTCTGTCAAAGATGGATATACCCATTTTATCTATGAAACTCAAGCCCCCCCCCCTCAAATACATGGAAAGAGATATGGTTCGGTCCCTCGTTACCCAAAATTAATACCTTCGGCTGGATCTTGGTCCATGGCACAATTTTAATAGTTGAAAACCTCCTCAAACGGGGCATCCAGGGCCCCTCCCATTGCCCCTTCTGCCTTGCAGACTTTGAAACCATCACCCACCTTTTCATGGAATGAAATTTCACTACCCAACTCTAGAACCTCATCTATCTCCCACTTCCCATCTCCCCTCCTAACCCAAACAATTGGAATAACCTTTTCACCCTTTGGAAACAAAGATATACTGTCAACTTCAAAAACAAAAAACAATTCACTCTTTTGTGGAGACAAATTCCAAAATTTGTCTATTGGGAACTTTGGTTAGCTCACAATCAAGCTATTTTTTACGAGAAGCTTCCCCCTATGCATAACATTTTCACTAAGATCTGTGGTTTAATATCAAAAGTTTTCAGATCCAAAGAAGTAGGTTTCGATCTTCCAAGTATCTTGGATCCAAGTCAAGAAGATTGGGTTAAATACATTCGGGGGCCGTCAAGGGCTATCCTCATCTCTCCTAAGCAGAACCCCAAACAACAAGATTGGCAATTGTGTCTTGAAAACAACACATTTATGCACTGGCAAAGACAACAACATACTTCCCTTCTCTTCTTTGACGGAGTAGAAACAGGTAACCCAGGGGTGGCAAGTGCGGGGGGAGTCATTTATGATTTCGATGGACAAAAAGCAATGGATTTTTCCTGGGGATTGGGGAAAGACACTAACAATAGAGCAGAGATCCCCGTAGTATATATGGGATTAAATCTAGCACAAGAGAGGAACATACAAAATCTAACTGTTATAGGGGATTATGAAATAGTCATAAAAGAGCTACGGGGTCTGTCAACTTCGTCAGAACGCCCTCCTAAAGGTATAAGATCAAGAGTAAAATCCCTAAATAAGAACTTCATCAACCTATGCTTCTTCCACATCTTTTGAGCTCAAAACACCGAGGCAGACAATTTGGGAAAAGCGGAAAAAATCCTAGAACAGAGTCTTCTAATTGGCAATCAAATTTCCTCTTATGTTTGGTTGCCTTAATTACGCCCGTCGCTTCACCCCTTCACCTAATTTAAAGAACTATTTTACCCATCCCTCTCTCCCTCTCCTAACCCTTCCACCTGGCTCTCACTTCTCTTTCCTACCCCTCCTTCACCCCTCCCTTCCCCCCCTTCTCCTTCTCTCCTCCATCTTGAATTCTGTGGATCACCCCCTCCCCACTCCCACACTCGCTCTAGCCCCCGCTCCCTTTGGCACACGTCCCCCCCCTTGTTTCCCACGTGCCTCCCCTCTCCCCCTTTGCATCATGGTTCCCCTCTCACTCGATCACCCTCTTATCTAAGGATCCTCGTATGCATATCCGGATGATCCACCATCATCCCTCATCGTCATCTTTGTCCTCTCAACCTGAGAAAAATCACCTCCGCTCATGGGTTCCAATGGCTCCCTTCTCGCATAATGGTTTTYTGAACCTTTCCCATTGGATTCAGTGTAACCTGTATAGCTCCCTTGTCTGGCTCTACATTTCCCTCGGCTCTACAGGGCTCTCCTTGCATCCTTCCTTTCAATCCTCTCTCTCAATCAGCTCTYGCTCCTTTCTGCACAATGCCTGCTCGCCTCTGATCCTCTCATTCTCCCACTACATTATGCAGTGAAGGTCCAGAGCTCTTTGATCCTGCTTAGTCTGCACYGTCGAAGAACTTCGAGAGAAATTCCAAGCTCTACGAACAAATTGCAGGCGAATTGAAGAACGCTCTCGCGCACGACACCACAAGCTCCAACAGGAAAACCAGGGAATTCGTGAAAGCATGGCAGAGATACAGTCCCAAATGAAACAACAAGAAATTTGACACAATCAAGAATTGACAATTGTACTCAGGGGGTCAATCGAAACACAAGACAGATTGGAGTTGTCACTCAATGTTTGGGAAATCCCCAACAACCAGCACACTCTGTAGGCACCGATGAATCCAGGCTACCCTCGACTTTTCATTCCGCTGTCAGCAACAACCAACATGTACCCATAGCGCCAGGTTTCTCATATCTGATTTGGGAAGAGGAGAACCAAGATCAACACGTCATAGAGGCACATCAGACAGAGGAGAACCCAGAAGATCAGAAGGAATAACTAGGGCAACCCCACATCTAACTTTAGGTTTTTATGAATTGCAAATTTATGTTGCTATTAAATATGTTTATTTCCATGTACACATGGCATATCTGTAGTATTTTTAGAAAAAGTGTCACATTTCTCTGAGGCATAGATAGACACATTAGCTTCTACAGAAGCAACAAAGGTGCCCACACCTTGCTACTTGTATCTTTTTAAATTTTTGTGTTTTTTTAATATAATACAACTCCAATCGTTTCTGTTAAAAAAAAAAAAAAATCTTCCCCCCAACTCAAGATTTTCGACAATCACCTCACAAGCTCATTTTGTCAACGATCACTTAACTCATTTCGCCCATCAGGTGTTGCATGATTTTTTAAAATATATATATTAAATAAATTTCCCAAACAAAAAATGTATTAAATAATACAAGTTAATGGGTGCACATTTTCCAAGGGATATTAATTTAATATTTAATTAAAAATATTATTTTAAGGTACATCGTCATCGAGATTTTTATGGGTTCACATTCTAAATTTCACACTCCACTCCATTTCACTGAAGATCACCTAAATGTATTTCGTGGACGACTTCAATGCAAAGGCTTTTTAAAATAAATATTAAAATAATATTAAAAAGGTGTGCATTCTCCCAGACAAGTATTGAGATAATGTTTAAAAAGGTAAGGTGGGGTTTAATATGTCGTCGTTGGGATTTTGCAATGGTAAGTGTCGTAAAATTGAGTGGATTCGCTGACGTCGATGATCCACTTCCGAATTGCCTATTTAGAGATCAACTCTCAACTATGTCTCGTGGGTACATTATATAAAAAAAAAAACATTAAAATATTTCCCCCTTTCATGCACACTCTTCAACAAATATTGTTATAATAATGTTTTGAAATAAAACTTGCTCGTATTATGATAATATTACAAATTGCATGGCATTGGGAATAAGAAATTTTTTTTAAGAGGATAATATACTTCCCATACCATTTGGGGGAGAGGAGGAAGAAATTCCTAAAAAATAGGAAATTCCTTGAAAATAGGGAATCCTAAAAAATAGGAAATAGGATAGTACATGAGGTTTCTGGTGTGTGTGGGGGAAATAAAAGGTAAAAAAATTATGTACACGTTACAGTTTAGTAAAAAGGAAAAATAAATTAGAATTAGAAAAATGAAAAAAGAAAATAATGAAAACTAAAACTAAAATGAATATATATACAAATGTATATTACACCCTAGGTCTTAATTAAATGGGTTGTTTATTTAATCCAAATTAGTTTATCTCCTTAAAAAGAAGAATTTACCCCACGTGAAATATTTAATGTGAATAAATTTTCCCTTAAGCAATATTAAATACTTGAAGCAATATTAAGGGAAAATCATGGGAAAACAAAATAAATAATTTAAAAATATAAATAAAATAAAATAAAATATTTACAAAAATAAAGAAAAATAAAATAAAATAAAATAAAATTACAAGTTAGAAAAGTAAGCCGAAATTGCATGAGGTTAGGTTCCACGTCCTGTCAGGGTTATGCTGGACAAGGTTTTGAATCTAAGGCCCGCAATTATATATATATATATATATATATATATATATATATAGGGTAGGATTCAAGAAATCAGACGCTATGGAGATGAGTGAGGCATATGGTGACCAGTGATGTGGCGATTAAGTTGCTTGCAATAAAGGGAGAGAGAAAAAGGAGAAAGGACGATGCTTCGTGTGACGATTTAACATCACAAGTTACGACGAGTAAAAACATGATGTTATCTCCAAACATGCACGCATGATATTTTAATCCAATTAACATACAAATCTTAGAGGGAGTATATGCTCAGATCACGAGGAGCGGGAATCAATCAGGTTGAGTGAAATGTCTTTACATCAGACCATTGTGCATGTGAAAGATAACTAAGAGGCATAAAGCAACGATACAATAAGGAATCACAACCAGAAATTTGAATGGACTCTTGGTGAAGGTTTTGGCGAGAGGTAAGACCAAAATAGACTCAATATAGATTAGTATGAAAAGGTCCAGGGACAAGCTTGTGGAAAAGGTAGGTCTGACAACCTTGGGGGCTTCGAACCTCAAGGCAACTGCAAGCGAAGGTAATAAACTACCCAATAAGGAAAAGCCATGAAATAATCAATGTCTAGTTCATGGAAAAAGATCAAGGGATTCCCCCATATGCCTTTCAAGGCTGAAGCAGTCACGTGAACGAAGTGTCTCTGCAAACATGTTCCTGCAAAATAGAAAATTGACATCAACAATGAGACCAAAATAAGACTTGTCAATACATAAACAATATATTTCCTGCCTTTAATCCAATTTAGAAGAGAGTGTTAGGTTTCTTTAGTGATAACATGGTGATGATAGATGAATGTCCTAAAACTACATGTGCCAAGTCTCAACTCAAAAGAAGGATTATTAATTAGGTGATTTAGACTTAGAGTTCAAAACAAAAGATTAAGATCTACATGCGACAATATAAAAGATGAAAGCATGAAGCTCAATCATGCCAGCATGAAGATGCATAGTTTGAGTTAGTCAATCGGGACATGCAATAGAAAAAACCATGTCACTGCATAAGATCACCAAGTACTTAGGAATCAATAAAAGTTCAGAAGATGACACATCAATTCCATCATACAAATGCCAACAAAAACGTCATAGGTCAAGAAGCAACATGAAGACATTTGAAATCATCAGATCAAAATAAACAATCATTGCCATCAAAGATAACCTTCAATCAAGATTAAATCCCCCACTCCCTCAATGTAGGCAAAGAGATAACATTAGGCTCAAGTAGTAGAGGATTAGGAAACACGTTTGAAATTTTAGTAGGGGGGGCCTCTCCTTTCGCTTGTAAAAGAAAAAGTAAAGGGGGGTTGTTGCAGCCACAACATGACTTCAAGGTTGGTCTCAGTATGTGGTACCAACCCATATAGTAGGATATTTATCTCACCACCACTTATCCAGGAAGTGGGAGGATTTCCCCATTTCCCTGCTCTATTGCCTAGTGTTGCAGGGTAGAGTCAACTAGTATATGTGCAAATATATGTTCGTGCATATATTTTTCATCCCAGAGAGTTCTATGTTACTACGGACTAGTTGAGATTACATGTTTTGAAATAAGACAAGGTTAGGTTCTTAATCCTTTTCATCACCATGCTAGCACACCATACCACTAGTGAGTAACACATTAGTTTCCCTTTGTTTTACTATGTAGATAGTCAATTTCAAAGGCCCAATATGATCTAGTGGTCTACCATTTTCTTACAACTATTTTTTATTGCTTTGGATCACTATCACAGTGCATTGGAGGGGTGATATCTCTTATCCTTTGTTGTAGATTGTTTACTATATTTTTTGCAAGGTTTTTGGTGACTCAGCCATCATTTGATCTCTAATCTCCTACGATGATGACAAATGTGCATATGCACATGTGGGGGAATATGGTGCCTAGGATGGGTCAACCAGAGTACCTGTGTAGGCTAGTGGGTGCATATGTTTTGGATTTATTAAAAAGAGAGGAAGATCATGTCCTCAATCTTATATAGTTTTTATATGCAAGTATGGAATAACAAGGATGTCCTGACATCTAATTTACTATAGTCAAGCCACCAAACATGAGATATTATCATCAGATTTTGATTATTTTAGTGGCATATTTGTTTGTCTTATTTAATGCACATGTAATTGATGATAAGATTTTATTTAATTAGTTTTATTATTGTTGTATATTATTTTTCATATATTTATGTCATCAAGCATGCACTTTATAAGGGTGTGGCCAACACCTAGGATTAGTCTATTCTATATATGTTGGTGAGGCACCTCATCCTCAACTTGATGTAGAGATGGAGGAGGCCAATGAGCCACCTCGGTAGCATAGACTTGGCATGCCATGGAGACCAAATCATAGATCAATTGTTCCAACTAATGGCTTGCTATGGAGTGGTTCCATTGTGACCTAGAGTCATCACATATGATCTTGGGTTCGTGACGATCTATGGGATCCTTTCCCATGTAATGACATTATTGATGTTTCATATTGTTGGTATCTCCATCCTAATCACTGAGGCAAGGCGATGCTCTGCAATATGTGCTCATTTGTCTTCTTCATTTGCATCATTCACTTCATTTTCATATAATTATACTCCTCCACCTATCCTCCACCTATGGAGTCAATTGCACCATCCATCGATCCACCTATTGCTTCACCTACATAGTCAGCTACAACACCCACTAATCCATCCTTGGATCCACCAACACAGTTATGTAGACCATCCAATAATCCATCACCTCCACCTATGCAGTCAATTGTAGCATCCACTGATCCATCCATTCATCCACCTATTGTTCCACCTGCACCATCCATCGATCCATCCCTAGATCCACCAATGCCATTAGCTGTACCATCCACCAATCCACTAGCTACCTCTAGCTCTAGTGGAAAAGGTATTGATGCCTTTGAATTTGGTGGCAAACCTAGCTAGTAATGGTTGACATGCATATTTGGCATTTATATTTGTTGTGATGTATATTTGGCACACACATATTATCATTCATGTATATTATTCTTTCTCATATCATGTTGATGTTGATGTTGTTTGATTTATAAAATGTATTATGTGTATGTCAATGATTAACATTATAATGATTTCTCCATTTTTAAATTAAATTTGAGATATTTTAGCCATTTAAATTTTGAGATGCCATATAATGTTTAACTTTAGCTATATCAAATTGTTTAATTTGGATTGTGATTGCAAAAACTTATAATAATTTAATGCAATATAATGTTTAACTTGCACTATATATATATAGTGCAAGTTAAACATTATATTGCATTAAATTATTATAAGTTTTTGCAATCACAATCCAAATTAAACAATTTGATATAGCTAAAGTTAAACATTATATGGCATCTCAAAATTTAAATGGCTAARATATCTCAAATTTCATTTAAAAATATATATTGATGTTGTTTGATTTATAAAATGTATCATTTGTATGTCAATGATTAACATTATAATGATTTCTCAATTTTCAAATTAAATTTGAGATATTTTAGTCATTTAAATTTTGAGATACCATATAATGTTTAACTTTAGTTATATGAAATTGTTTAATTTGGATTGTGATTGCAAAAAATTATAATCATTTAATGTCATATAATGTTTAACCATTTTTCAAAGTGAATTGTTTATTGTCTAGGAAGATACAACACATTGATTAAACATGTTTACAAACTTGATTAATTTATTCAATTAATGATTACATGGTTTGATTAATTTTTTAAATCAATTTTTTTTATTAAATGGTATTTCTTAAATTTAATCTTTAATAATTTTACTAATTATATTATTAATATTGATAAAATTAAAATTATGATAGTTAAATCTAACAAATTAATTATTCCTCCAATTTTATATAGTGACAACATCTTGTATAGTGAGTCATGAAAATAATTCTAATCATATTTGATTAATTTTTTAAATCAATTTGTTCAACTAAATATTTTGTTAAATTATAAAAATAATTCTAAATGTTTATATTAAATATACAAAAGTGATAAAAATACTTTCAACTAAATCGACCTAGACAATTAATCTTACAAACAATGATAACATCTTGCATATTAAATCATGAAAACAATTCTAAATCTGATTTGATAATTTTTTAAATTAGGTTGTTTGATTAAATCGTCTAGTATTAACTCATGAAAATAATTATAAATGCTTATAGAAACCTTCTCTTGAGTTGATATTGTAGTTGGGTGAAACAATAGATGGTAGACATATCGCTTGTCATCAGAATCATGATTGAAAAAAACTTAACATTAAATTGATGATATTCTTATGTTCAAACATTTGACCTAACCTTTATTAGAAGCATGGAATTTTTTTCCAATACACATGCAACCAACAACTTTACAAAACAAATATGAATTAAGCAAAATATTTACATTAATTTAATTGAAAATCCAAAAATACAATAAACGATATTTTTCTTACGCCCCAAGAGGACATCTAAAGGTAGCCCCAATCCAAACCAACTTTAATGAGCAGTTGGTGGTTTATGAAAGTTATAGTTTATTAACAATGTGTCACTAAGAGACAAACTACATATTGCATACACAACAATAAATCTAGATGTCTTCCTTTGCATAAAGAACTCTTTCTCATTGAAGTGTTCCTTAAATGAACAATTTGCACTAAACAATGAGCACCTATAGTTATTTATGAACCCTCCAATGTTTCCATGAGTGTATGAATGACCATCGACATATAACAAGCTCTTCATATTAAGTTTTTGGAAGCATAACCATTCATGCACATACTGTACATGGAAATGTTATATTTGTATTTAATAATATTCAAGTAATCATACTGACTATAAAGAGGACCACCAAATGACATAAGTGATATTTTCTGTTTGGGAGGAATGAATGCATGTGAAAGGATAAGCAACACAATATTTGCAACATCTATTATAGATCTAGAAATCATGTAATCATTACCACAAAAAGAGAATTTAGTCCCAACATCGAGCATAGACAGGGATTATAGCCAATGCCATATAAAACATGGTTGTAACATGTTTGGTATTTACTTTGTTGATGGACAAGAAAAGAGAAATCATCGCTACCCTCCAACAATTGAACCGACCTTGGTGTGTACTTGGACATTATTGCTCTTAGCTTTTATAACTTTTTGGATCTCTTAGTAGAGATTTTTTGAGTAGTATTGATATCATACTTTGACTCACTAGAACTGTCAATTGACTCAACATAAGGAGATGTGCTGGTCAATTTTAGATGAAACATGGTTGATTCCGCGTCCATATTTAAAAAAAAGGAGAATATGAAAGTGTTCCTATGTGTATTTTGTATATCCCCTATTGGATCCTTAATATTAATGGGAGGTATCAATCATCAACTTTGGCTATCTGGTCATTCATATAATGGGGCAATGTCACATGTCAAGAGTTCACTACCAACCCTTTACATTTTGAACAGTCACATACCATCATGGTGTCATAAAAGAGATCCAATACCATTGGCACAAGATGGTTGCTAGAAGATGGCATATTAAAATTGGCAAGGAAAATTGGCTCTCCATTTTTGTCTACCATCTACTTGCAATATCTTGATTTAGATAAGTGCTTGTAGCATTTTCATGCTAGTAGAATATCATGCACGTTCAAATTCGTTCCTAAATCGGGATCCAACAAAAATAATGCACAATTACTCAAATGCACGAGCAAAGGTAGCATAAATTCAATAACAAAGTTACCAACTTGGCGAGAACCCTCTAGACCTCTCATTTTTAGAGGTCATATTTAGTGGTTGTTTTTGCCCCTGTCTTAAAAAGGGGCGCTACCGATAACACCCTTTTCTCAGGAGGTGGTTAAAATTATGACTTGTTTGAAATCATGGTTTTGACAATCCATACCAATGTGGAAAATTGACCCTTGAATAACAAAGTGATGCCTCTAGTAGCACCAATTTTATTTTCATAGTTAAAACTAATAATTAATTGAAATCATGGCATTGATGATTATTACTATAGAAAATACATATTTTAAAATCGACACCTAAATAAAAAATTTGAAAAATTGTTTATTAATTAATTTTATTTTTCTTTATTTACATCAACAAAATAAAAATAAAAACTTTGTAAACAAATAATTCTTTTAATGAAAAAATAACACCCTTTAAAAAAAATTGCATAATACAAATTAAAATAAAAATAAAAAATACATACAACTTTTAAAAATATTGAAAAAAATTAAAAAAACCTTTAAAACTCTAAATTAAAAAAAAAAACCTAAAAACAAAACAAAATGATAAAATTAATTAATTAAATAAAAGGAAAATAAAATAAAATAAAATAATTTTTATTTTTATTTTTTTTTAAATAAAAAAGTGGAACCTGCTATATTAGATAGACAAAACTTTTATAGAGTTATACAAAAGAGTAGGTCTGGTATCACCCGAAATGCTGTCGATTATCAGAAACCAGCAAGTATAGGGAGCGAGTAGCAATAGCATTATAAAACATAAAAACGGAGTGGCATCTGTCCTGCCCGGAGGAAACCAGGACAGATGTCTGTGGTCTAAGTTCATATAAAACAGTAACATAAAAACTAAGAACCAAGAGAACATAAAAACCTAGGTGCCTGGTGACCTGTCATCCTCGCCAGTCTGCCGCGTGGTCCCAACCAGGATGGAGAAAGCTTGCGCGTAGAGTGGACATTTCCGCTTGGCTTGTGCGTTGGAAAATGCATCGAGGAGCATGTCCAATCTTTGACCCATGCAGAGGGCCCGATGCTCCAGATCAGCCAAGTGTCCACGAAGGTCGAAAATGAGAGCTAGGTGTTCATCCCGGATGAGTGAGCCATGCACACTGCCACCCTCGTCCACCGCCGCTATTGAACCTGCATCTAACATCCGCTGTTCCACAGCATCTTCTGCAACCTTCGTGCCCGCTTCTATCACTTGGGCATTATGGCAACTGCAATTATCGTCACCAGGCCAAGGTATTTCCTCCACGAGACATCCAGGGATGTAATCTACCAGTGCCGGAGTGGGCTGGCAGTCCTCCCTCTTGGTTGCCACTCGAGTGAACTCCATAGTCGCCAGGTCCTCCACAAACGGGATTTCCTCCACAATGCAGGGGGGAAAATCCTCCTCAGTTCCGACTTCCTGCCTCGCTCCCGACGCTTTCTCCTTGACATCACGACTGCATCCAGCTCCAGACTTAGTAATGGTGGCAAGCCAAGCCCGTTTCTCTGCTCTGGCTTTCTTCCAAAGAATTGATGTTGCAAGAGCCAAGGCCCGTTCGAGTTGTTCCTTACGAAGCCGCTGTGCCTTATGCGCCTCCCAGGCTGAGCCACGGCGAGGTTTACCTCTCTTTCGGGCCATGGATAAGGCGCAAAGCAATCGCCGGTGATGGCAGAAGAGAAGTTGCAGGTATGAATCACGGGCAAGCGAGCTCAGTCTCGTTAAATGCAGAAAGAAATGCAGCGAGAGAGCAGAATGCCAGAATGAAAAATGCGCGGTGAATGCAAGACCCCACCAGAGCATTCGAGCTATAAACAAGGCTGTGGCCGGTGCAGACCTGCTCTTACCGGGCGAATTGAAAACGAAATGAACAGGAGCCAAGGCCATCCTCTCACAATTATCCTTTGCCATTACTGAAACACTAAAATCGTACATTGTCGCTCGAGGGAAAGGTCCCTCCATCCTGAAACTGTAGCGATGGCCGTCCCCCATCGTTAAGTCATGCTTGTGGGTGGCGGCCGTCGACATTTATGCCTGGGCCGAGTGCGGATCCACCTGTCTCCCTATAGCTGCGTGTCACCCCATCTGGGGAAAAATAAAAAAATAATTTTAAAAATCAAATAAAAAAGAAT
>ML777498.1:2141294-2162234 GCA_009831015.1 Picea engelmannii
ATATATATATATATATATATATATATTGTTATGTAATTTTTTTAAAGGGTGTTAATGTAAATTAAGAAAAAAATTAATTAATACACGATTTTTCAACTTTCTGATTTAGGTGTCCATCTTAATTTTTTTTTATTTGCAATGGTACCAATCATCAAGGCCAAGGTTTAAATTAAGTCTTAATTTTAACTCCAAAAATAAAATTGATGTTTTTTTTTAATAAACTAAAGCTTTATACTATATAAACAACTAAGTCGGGGCAAACAACAATATTAAAAGGGTATGTTACAAAATTTTGGCTTATAGCTAGTATTTATTTGACTGCTAACATACTATAGAATGTACATATCTCCCTGAGAAAATTCCACATTGTCTGACAAAAAAATTTCTTAACAAAATGCCACAACAAAAACACAATTTTGAAGTACATTGACTATCAGTTGATTCACAATCTAGGACCTCCTGTGCTCCACTTTTGAGTGGATATTCTTCTTCTACATCCATTGGTGCTACACCAAGACTCCCCTGATCTTCCATTGTCTTTCCATGGCGAGAAGCAACTAACACTTGGTTGAAAAATATTGACTGAAGATGTCGTGGTAGGACCATCGATCTAAAAAACTGACATTATGTTTCCAAACTCTTTATGCATTGCGTGAAGGATTGCCCAAATTCCCCATTTTCACTGATAATTGGTGAAGGGAAGAATGATTAGTTTTAGATATTTCCTCATGGAGACAAAGGATATATTTAATTTCCCTCTAAGAAGGTGTCATTTTTAAACGAAACAAGAGACCACTGTATCCAAGCCCCAATCCACAAATTCCTCCACTATCGAAATTGGTTGAAATAGAGGCAAGGGAAATTTCAATACACAGACATTCCACTGTCCTATTTCCAAGGTTTAAATAGCTATGAGGGTATAGATTTCATAATGGCAAGGCCATAAACAAACCTATTACTAGAAAAAAAAAACATAGTACAAAGCCTCGAAGAAAGCCCACTGCGAGAATAGAGAGAGCCATAAGGAACTTCAAATTTCAGAGTAGCAACACCAAGGTATTGGTTATGTGTTATATTCTTTTCAATATCGGTCCCATATACTATACACTAATATGGGAGAAAGGGGGGGGGGATTCTTGTTTTTTTTTGCGTCTGTTTTTGGTGGTTTTTTGGCACATGGTTTTCGTCGATGGTTTTCTGATTTAGGTTAAGGAATTAGGGTCGTTGACTAATCTGGGTCAATGGATTAGGGGTTTGGATGTCGCAGGATCCTATATGTATATTGTGTTGTAAACAATGAATAAGATGATGAATAGAATATTAAAGGTGCAACTCTAAACATGTTGTTGGCTTTCTTGGTTTGAGTTTCTAGGGTAAAATATCTATGTAATGTGTGTGTGTGTGTGTGTGTGCCATTATGTCTTTTTTGTTTTTATTAAGAATCTATTTGTAGTAATTTATTGTACAAGGTTAAAATCTACATTTGGTATTAGAGAAATTATTGGCTTCAGGGGGACACCTTTGTGTTTAGGGGTTTAGCTCGGGTCTATGATAAGCCTTGTTACAGTGGGAGATCTGTGGTATTGATTATTTAGGTAAAAATAAATGGCAAGCAGTTTGAAAATAAAGATTGAGAAATTTAATGGGCAAAGTTTTGAGTTGTGGAAGTTCAAGATGGAAGATCTATTGGTAGACAAAGATCAGTGGATCATAGTGGATCCAGGTATTGCACCTACATGAACGTTAGCAGAATACTGGAAAAAGTTGGATCGGAGGGCGAAGAGCACTATTCGATTGCGTCTCTCAAATTCATTATTACTGAATGTGTCAGGGGAAGCTACAACCAATGCATTATGGAATAAGTTGGGAACTTTGTATCAGTCTAAGTCCCTAGTAAATAAATTTTTCTTGCAGAAGAAGTTGTATTAAAAGGGGAAAACAACAATATCAAAAGGGTATTTTACAAAATTTTGGCTTATAGATAGTATTTATTTGTCTGTTAACATACTATAGAATATGAATATTTCCCTGAGAAAATTCCACATTGTTTGACAACAAAATTTCTTAACAAAATGACGCAACAAAAACACAATTTTGAAGTACCTTGACTATCGGTTGATTCACAATCTGGGACCTCCTGCGCTGCACTTTTGAGTGGAGATTCTTCTTCTACATCCATTGGTGCTACACCAAGACCTCCTTGATCTTCCTTTGTCTTTCCATGGTGAGAAGCAACTGACACTTGGTTGAATAATATTGACTGAAGATGTCATGGAAGGACCATCGATCTCAAAAACTGACCTTATGTTTCCAAACTCTTGATGCATTGGGTGAAGGATTGTCCAAATCCCCCATTTTCACTGATAATTGGTGAAGGGAAGAATGATTAGTTTTAGATATTTCCTCATGGAGACAACATATATATTTAATTTCCCTCTAAGAAGGTGTCATTTTTAAACCAAACAAGAGACCACTATATCTAAGCCCCAATCCACAAATTCCTCCACTATTGAAATTGGTCGAAATAGAGGCAAGGGAAATTTCAATACACAAACATTCCACTATCCTATTTCCAAGGTTTAAATAGCTACGAGGGTATGGATTTCATAATGAAAAGGCCATAAACAAACCTATTACCAGAAAAAAAAACATAGTACAAAGCCTCGAAGCAAACCCACTGCGAGAATAGAGAGAGCCGTAAGGAACTTCAAATTTCAGAGTAGCAACACCAAGGTATTGGTTATGTGATATATTCTTTTCAATATTGGTCCCATATAATATACATTGATATGGGAGCAAGGGGGGGATTCTGGGGTTTTTTTACGTTTGTTTTTGGTGGTTTTTTGGCACATGGTTTTCGTCGATGGTTTTCTGATTTAGGCTAAGGAATTAAGGTCGTTGACTAATCTGGGTCAATGGATTAGGGGTTTGGATGTCGCAGGATCCTATATGTATATTGTGTTGTAAAAAATGAATAAGATGATGAATAGAAGATTAAAGGTGCAACTCTAAACATGTTGGATTTCCCAGTTTGGGTTTCTAGGGTAAAATATCTATGTAATGTGTGTGTGTGTGTGTGTGCGTGCGCCATTGTGTCTTTTTTGTTTTTATTAAGAATCTATTTGTAGTAATTTATTGTACAAGGTTAAAATCTACATTTGGTATCAAAGAAATTATTGGCTTCAGGGGATGCCTTTGTGGTTATGGGTTTAGCTCGGGTCTATGATAAGCCTTGTTATAGTGGGAGATCTGTGGTATTGATTATTTAGGTGAAAAAAATGGCAAGCAGTTTGAAAATAGAGATTGAGAAATTTAATGGGAAAATTTTTGAGCTATGGAAGTTCAAGATGGAAGATCTATTGGTAGACAAATATCAATGGATCACAGTGGATCCAGGTACTGCACCTACATGAACATTAGAAGAATACTGGAAAAAGTTGGATCGGAGGGTGAAGAGCACAATTCGATTGTGTCTCTCAAATTCATTATTACTGAATGTGCCAGGGGAAGCTACAACCAAGGCATTATGGGATAAGTTGGGAACTTTGTATCAGTCTAAGTCCCTAGTAAATAATTTTTCTTGCAAAAGAAGTTGTATAACCCGAGGATGAAAGAAGGAGACTCGGTGACAGAGCATATGAATGCCTTCAATATTGTGCTAAGTCAACTATTATCTGTTGATATTAAGATTTATGATGAAGATAAGTGTATCCATTTATTGTTCTCTTTACCAAACTCATGGAATAGTCTGGTTGAGGCCATATTTAGTAATACAACTACTTTAAGTTTCAATGATGTGGTCTCATCCTTGATGTTGGAGAAGATGAGGTGGAAGAACATGGAGGGATAGAGCACAAATGCATTATTCATAAGAGGACACTCCCAGGAGAGAAATAAATCTAAGTACTTGAGTGGGAAAACCAAATATAAGGGTAGATATAAATCCCTGGAAATTTTGTAAAGGTATAATGGAGATGTGGAAAATAAGGGAACTGAGAGAAGAAATGTAGATCTAAAAGTGTTGAGAGAGGGAAGGGATCTGAAGATGCTCCTTCTACAAAAGAAAAAAACTCCACATAAGAAGGAGGGGGTGTGTAATTGGATTCTTTAAGCACACATGCATATCATGAGGTATGGTTTCTTGACTCAAGCACATCCTTTCATATGACTCCCCATAGGGAGTGGTTTTGTGAATATGAAATGTATGATGGGGGTGATGTTTTCCTAGGTGATGATTTGACAACCAAAATCATAGGATGAGGAAAAGTCAAGTTGAAGCTCATGTATGGAAGGATTAGAACACTCCCTCGTGTTCTGCACATCCCAGGATTGGACAAAAATATGATTTCTATAAGAAAAATGGATGATGGAGGGGTAAAAATAATATTTGAGAAAGAAACATGCAAGATGGTTCAAGGAGAAATGGTGTTGCTAAAGGGAGTTCGGATTATAACTCTGTATAATATGCAATGAAAAACTATTAGTGACACGTGTAATAGTTCCGATGTTCCCAAGATTGGATTTGAAGAAGAAAATAATCCTACAGTATCTCGAGAAAAGGCTCTGTTGTGGCATCAAAGACTGGGGCATATAGGAGAGAAGTGCCTTAAACTACTATATGGTAAAGGTATGGTTGAAGGTATGTCTAACTTCTCTCTGGATTTTTATTTTTGTGAACAATGTGTATATGGGAAGTAGAAGCAGGTAGTATTCCCCTCTGGTGTAACGAGGGAAGAGGGAATTTTATAGTTGGTGCATAGTGATGTGTTTGGACCTATGTCGGTTCCATCACTAGGAAAATCTGTGTACTATGTCTCATTTATAGATGACTTCTCAAGGAATACATGGATATATTTTCTCATAAATAAATATGAAGTCTTTGATAAGTTTAAAATTTTAAGGCTCTTGTGGAGAATCAAATAGAGAAAAAAATTAAGGTGTTGAGGATGGATAATGGTGAATATTTTTGCAGAAATGAATTCGAAGAATCATGTAAGAAGCGTGGTATAGAAAGGCAGAAGAATAATCCATATACACCTCAGTAGAATGGAGTTACATAAATGATGAACATGATGTTGATGGAAAAATAAAGGTGCATGCTCACTGGTGATGGGTTAGGACAAGAATTTTGGGCAGAGGTAGTGGATATTGCATGTTACCTAGTCAATTGATCATCCTCATCAAGGTTGGATGAAAAGAATCCATAGGAGGTATGGAATGGTAATAAACTCTCTCTAACACATCTCAGGTTATTTGGTTATGATGCATATATTCAAGTTCCAAAGGAAAATAGGAGAAGTTAGATAAAAAGGTTGAAAAGTGTATCTCTATAGGGTATAAAGATGGTTTGAAAGGTTATAAGCTTTGGAACCCAGGAACTAAAAAGGTAGTGTATAATCAAGATGTGGTATTTGGAGAAATAAAAGATGTTGTTAAACAAGAAGTTCTACCAAAGGAGGAGGAACCAAAGAAAATAAAGTTTTATTTGAGGGAAAATGAATTAGACTTTATAAGAGAACATGAATTAGAAGAAGAAGATCCTCATACTCTAGTATTAAGGAGATTGGTTCGAGAAAGAAGGCAATTGGAAAGGTATACTCCACCTGATTTCCATTCAAAATTTGTTTTGTCTGTTATTGATGATGATCCTATAATTGTTAGGGAGTTAGTTGATTTAGAGGATGGAAAACTCTGGAAAAAGGCCATGATTGAAGAAATGGCATCCTTGTACAAGAATGAGGCTTGGGATCGTGTGCATTTTCTGACTAGAATAAATTCCATTGGAAACAAATGGGTGTTTAAGAAGAAGTTGAATGAAGAAGGAAAAGTGGAGAAACACAAAGCTTGATTAGTAGCAAAGGGTTATTCCCAGGTAAAGGGAATTGACTTTGGTGAAATTTTTTCTCCTGTTGCCAAGTTAACTTCTATTAGATTTATTTTATATGTTGCTACTGTGTTTGATTTTGAAGTAGAAAAGATGGATGTGAAGAAAAAATTCCTACATGGGGATTTGGAAGAAGAAATATACATGACACAACCAGAAGGATTTGTTGTGAAGGGAAAGAAAGAGCTAGTATACAGGATGAAAAAGTCCCTGTATGGGCACCAAGGATGTGGTATAAAAAAATGATACTTATATATTGGGAATTGGCTTCACAAGGAGAAAATTAGATCACTGTGTGTATTTCAAATTAATTGGTGATCATCTCATTTATTTGGTCTTGTATGTGGTTGATATGTTGTTTATAGGAAATGACAAGGAGATTATCCAGGATGTGAAAACTCAGTTGTCCTCTAAATTTGACATGAAATATATTGGTGTTGCAAATTTCATTTTGGGCATGGAAATTAAAAGAGATCGAGAAAACAGGAAACTCTGGTTAAATCAGAGGAACTATGTCAAGACAAAATTACATAGGTTTAATATGAATGAATGTAAATTGGTCAGGGTTCGTATTCCTGTACGTGTAAAGTTATATGTGTATCAATGTTTGAAGACATAAGAAGAGGAAGAGGACATGTCTTGTGTTGCATATCCTAGTGCATTTGGCAGTTTGATGTATGCAATGACTTGTACTAGATTAGAAATTTCACATGTAGTGGGAGTTTTGAGCAGGTATATGTCAAAACCAGGGAAGGAGCATTGAACGACAATAAAGAGGGTTTTCAAGTATTTGTGTGGCACTACTAATTATGGATTGTGATACCAAGGAAGACCAGGATTGGAAAAAATGTTGGATATACATGGGCTTGTTGATGCATACTGGGCTGGAGATCTAGATCACATAATATCTACAAGAGGGTATGTGTTTAACCTATTTGGAGGAGCATTCAGTTGGATGAGAAAAAGACAGTATATAGTGGCACTCACAAATATAGAAGTTGAATACATGGAAGTTAGTCATGAAATAAAGTAAGCAATATGGTTACAGAGATTGTGTTCAAGTATTAGGTTGGTACATCAACTGTAAGGATAGATTGTGACAGTCAGAGTGCAATCTTCCTGGTGAAGAACCCAACTTATCATTCAAAGACAAAGCATATTGATGTTCAGTATCACTTTGTGAGAGACATGGTTGAAGACAAGAAGGTGTTGTTGATGAAGGTGGAAACTTTGGAGAATGTTGTAGATTCATTAACAAAATATGTGAAAATTTAGAAGTTCTCTTGGTGTAGAGGATCTATGGGCATTTCTTCCATGGATTATTGACTGTGTAATCATGTAACCCCTTGTATGCAATGAATAAAACAAGTGGGATAATGTTGGGTATGTATTATATTCTTTGAAATATTGGTCCCATGTACTGTACACTGATATGGGAGGGAGGAAGGGGGGGCGTGGCGAAAAAAAAATTCTAACAGTTTTTTGCATTTGTTATTGGAGGTTTTTTTTTGCGTCCATTTTTTGTGGATTTTCGGAACATGGTTTTTGTCGATGGTTTTCTAATTTAAATTAAGGAGTTTGGGTTGTTGAATAATCCAGGTTAATGGATTAGGGTTTAATACAATATTAGAGGTGTGGTTCTAAACAAGTTGATGGTTTTCTCGGTATGGGTTTCAGAGTAAAATCTCTATGTAATGTGTGTGTGTGTGTTTGTGTGCCATTGTATATTTTCTATTTTTATTAAGAATCTATTTGCAATAATTTATTGTACAAGGGTAAAATCTACACAGCCCCCCCTGACCACAAATTATCTTTCTAAAAAACCAAAATGTCCAAACCAAAGAGCAGGAACCAGCATGAACTGCATCCTCATCTTCCAGCTTCTAAGACACTTCACAACGTGTTAACAAGAATAGATATAAAACATTCAAAATTTCCTGCTGTTGATCTACATTCATTGATCAATGTTAGTGTGTGTGTGTGTGTGTGTGTGTGTGTATTTGTATCCAAGGGAATCGTTAACGATGATGGCATTTGGCTCGCATGACATAGGGTCGAATCCCACCGACTGCCTTATAACCCCTAGGGAGAACCACACTGCCCACAAGCCTGGCTTCCAAATAAGACGAGGTTTGAACTCGTGACCTTCTTAGCAGCACGAATGCCTTAACTACATGTCCACTAGCCACTAGACCACACCCCTGCGGGCCAAAAGGTATGTGGGCTTGGCCTAGTTAAGCTTTGTTACGTGACTAGACCACGTCCTTTCTCGGGTTTGAGCACAAGACGTGACCTTTTTTGCAAGAACGACTTTACCATCCAACTACCTCCGTCAACCTTAAAAGGTATGTGGGCTTGGCCCAGTTAAGATTTGTTCCGTGACTAGACCACGTCATTGCTTGAGTTTGAGCACAAGACCTGACCTTCGTTGCAAGAACGACTTTACCATCCAGCCACCTCCACCAACCTTAAAAAGGTATGCGGGCTTTGCCTAGTTAAGCTTTGTTCTGCGACTAGACCACGTCCTTGCTCGGGTTTGAGCACAAGACCTAACCTTTGTTGCAAGAACGAATTTACCATCCATCTGCCTCCACCGACCTTGATCAATGTTAGTGTACATAGATCCATCCTTAGTCTTATTATTTTCTTATTATGCTCCTTGTATATTCTATTCTTAGTCATTTTTTCCATTTAAAATGTGGGTTGTGGATCAAGCTACCATCAAGTCCTTAGGTCCAAAAACCCGTAAACTCGTAAGCCCATACTTAATATCTATTTTTTGTTGTTGCGGGAGTCCCATTGTGGGAGACCAATCCATTCCTTATCCTGCAAATGTCCATGTTACTCAACTCGCAAACTCCAACAATTAGAATCACCCCTTCTATTTCTGCATCATGTATAATGAACTACTTACCTTTCCATACTTAGTTGATTTTCTTGAATGCAAATGCGGGACAACCTTCCATTCCATTTCCCTTTTTCCTTAGACCTGCAATCCCATGTCCTCCAAAATGACTCATCCACTTCCACAACCTACAAAATTGACATTTATTATACTAAATTTATTTCACCATTGTGGATGTGGGATTCCCTCCTTATCTTTTCGACTTTCAATGCTCGTAGTCTCACATATCACAATCCCACACTCATCATATTGCACTTCTCATTCCCCACTTTACACTCCCATACTTAATTTTTTTTCATGTTTCTTGACATCATATCACCATTCCCAATGGAATTTACTTTCCCTCCACAACGTCAGTGTAAATGTGTTGAACTTGCAAAGAATAGATCTAGTTGGGAATTGACATACACAGTTGTAGAGAAAATAGAAGAAAAGAGAAGTAGGAGAGAAAGAATGGAAGAATTCTCATTAACCAAATGAATGAATGATAATTTACACATGATATACTTTGTATAACTCAACCAATGTGCACTGGAGGAGAAGCCAATGCACCATAGTGGTGGTCTAGAGTGATCTAGACACACACCAACAATTACGCGAGTAAAATTCCACCTAGTTTAGTCTCTTGGGAAATTACGGGAGTGAACTACCACCTAGTTGAGTTAACTAGTCTATCAGTCTTCAGTTAACTGACTAAAACATAGTGAAGTGAGGAGGAGATTAGGTAATCATGAGTAATGCGCTAGTATGGTGATGATCGCAAGGAAAATGCACATTAGTTGGTGATGATACCAATGTTGCATGGTGATAATACCAATGTGGCATCTAGACTCCACTCAACTGATCAAATTGAAGTGTGAACTGAAGAGAATATTCTCCTAGAGGAATATTCTCCCTAAAATATAGGAGACTGAATAATGACAAATAAACATAGGAAAAACCTTAGGAAAAAGAAATCCTAGGTGTGTGTGAAGTAACTCCAACACCCCCCTGAACATCACTATGGTGAAAATAAAGAATGGGTCCCGACAACGAGGCCATGTTAGGTACCTAAATACAAAAAATACACAAAAATAAATGAGGAAAGAGGGAAAAACTCATGGGAACCCCCCCCCTCAAAGTAAAAGGTATGTAAAAATAAGAACTAACAGTTGATAGGAAACTACGTCCTTCAGTCCAAGACAACTATGCAGAGAATGGAACTTCTGCTCAGTGAAGGTCTCGATGAAGATGTCTACAGTCTATTCTAATAAATGACATAACTGCAGGTTGATTATCCCCTCATGTACTAAGTCCCAGATGTAGTGCATGTGGATCACGATGTGCTTCGTCCACTGCCTCTGAACTGAATCTATGCAGAACTTCAGAGTGTGTTATAACCCTAAATTAGTTCCTACATGCATACCTGGCATTTGGCCCTCTTACTTGCTATTTTTTCCAAGCCATCACTGAGTTGCTCTTCTTAAAAAAACTATTTTTGAAGATGTACGTGCCCTACACCATTACTGCATGTGTACACATGCTTTCTGCACCACTACAACCCACGTATGTATGCTAGTTGCACCACTACAACCCGCGTATACTCACAAAAGTTGCAAAAATTAAAAAGTTGCAAGGAATTCATTGAGATTACGGGCTATTGGGTAGTTTCCCAACTGATCCACCGCCTATAGCCTGTCACCCAACCGAATAACCATCCTTTTGTCATATAAAAGGAGGTGTTGGGGTCTCATTCCAAATCCAAGAATAAGAACAGTGAAACTCTACCCATTTCACATCCCCTCCTTGCTCCAAGAATTGCAGCCACCTTGTGAGATTTGCATCAGAATTTTCCATTTGCCTTTTTCCTCCATCATAAGCCTATTCCATTTCCCTAGAATAAGTTTGAGAGGAGAAAGATACGTGGAGGCGCAACTGGAGCTTGGTGAAGAGGAGCCTGGACCAGGTTCATGGAGCAGTCACTGACCTTGTTGTAAGTAAACATTGTGATATCAATAAAAGGAATACTTTTTCTGTCCCAAAATATGATGTGTCAAATACTTGTATTTGATTTATGTTTCATGCTAACATCTAACCAATGATTTATATATGAGATTCATGTTTGTAGTTTCCTATTTATCTGTTTGTGAATGCAAGCTTGCCTTGGGAGGAGTCTTGTAGTCAGCGGAGCTATCGAATGCGAGAGGATCGACACCGGACATAGAGTAAAAGGTAAAGTTACCTGATCTTTTCACTTTGTATTTCTTGTATGAATTTGGGGTATATTCGGGGTAGTTAGAAAAGTAGGAGACTTTTAGATGGTTAGATATGCCTACATGTTGAACCCTAGTGTAGTCCATAGGGGGGTTTTCCCACTATAGTAGAACTGGCGACCATACTGGGGAGACCTCTAGGGTTTTAGGGGATATTTTGGGTGTTTGATTGGTTTTTACCTTTTGAGTTTCTTTCTTGAGTCTGTTGAGTATTTAAGGGATTTTGGTCACCTGTTGGTGTCATACCAGTTCTCCCTGACCTGTCAGTCTGTCTATTGTACTTTTTTTTCAAGAAGTATAGAGGTGTACGCGACCTGTTGTGGGTCAACACGCGTACACATGCTCCCTGCTTTTATACAGCTCACGTACATACGCAGGCTGCTTAAACATCAATAGCGTGCATGTGTCAAGAAATATTTTCTTTAAGATCAAGAGGCAGTCAACCTCTTCCCTGATTGAAGTTTCACTTCTTAGGGTTTCTTGATTAAGTACAATGTCTTTGTTTTTACAGTCGAAGCTTGGGTTTGATGTCAGTTTGGTTATCTTTTTAAAGATTTCTTGTGTTTATTTCGAAAGGGTTTTAGGCAAGTCTTTGAGTTTTGTTGATCAGCCTGTTATGTGTCTTTTGTGACTCCCTGCGATATGCAGTGGTCCTGAGGTCAATTTTCAGTCTTGTCTTCTTTTTCACTTTTTCCCCTTTCACTTGCTTTAAAGAAAAATAAAAAGAATTTATTTCAAGTTTCTTGTTTGAAGCATAGAAAAAAAGAATAGAAAAATATTTCATTTCTTAGTTTGGTTAAGTAGTTGGGTTAGTGACTTTGCTTGTTAGGAAAAAGAGTTCTTTTCTTAAGTTCTTTACTGATTGCTTAGAACATTAAGTAGCTCGTAGTCAAGAAAAATTTCGTTTTAGGTTTTCCTTTAAAATATCTTAGAAAAAGTTAGTTACAAAAAGTTGGTTAAAGGGTTAGTTGCAAATCTTTATTGATTAACTAGAAGTAATTTTGCTTTTAGTTTCGTTTACTTCTCCTCTTCTTCGTCTCTTAAAGCACACCACTAGTTTCATTGTCGTTTCCTTGAATTAAAACAAGCCATTTAAAATTAACGCTAAAATTAAAATTTACTAGACTTTATGTTTGTAGGGTCAATCAACTAGTCTAGGCTAGAGCCTTCAATTAGGTTGGAGAGGAAACTCTTCAAGGCTTATAAACAAACATTGGAGTCAGAGCTAGGGAGTGTAAAAATTCTATTAAACGTGAAAGTTATCTGGGACCCCCCTCTAACATAGGGGCTAAACACGAGGTCGCGTGCAGAAAGGTAGTGGAGTTAACCCCTCCAAAGCTGGACCAAGCATAGTGGGGAATGCATATTGAGGACTTGTCGTGGGATACTATTGGTTGTATTTGCCTACAGAGCTTCGTGGACCCCGAATCCATTCAAGATCCTTAGTTGTTTTTCATACCACTTTCTTCCGATACCCTCGGTAGGTTTCTAGATTTTTTACCCTGCTCATTGCGGTCCACCCGAATGTCGATTGTACCCGCCTGATGACTATTCATGAGTTGGCAACTTAGTTGCCTTTATTTTAGGGAATTACATAGGTGACTATGGGGGTATACCGCGGTACCTAGGGTGGACGTCGGGCCATGCTTTGCAAAGTATACTCAGAGGGTGCTTCCATGTTCGAGTTGCACTTGCACCGATAAGTTTCTCTAGTGTTGTCTGGTGTAACTGTTCTTCCAACTAGATAGTGTTTTGCTTGCTTTATTTTGTAGGAAATATTTTAGTTTGTGCTTGGTTTTCAACGTTAGTAAAAGCCTTACTGTGTCGTTGATCTTATCACAAAGTGGAAGATTAAGAGCTCCGCTAGTCACGAAGGCTTCCGGGCCTGCCACCAGTTACATTGGAGCCACCACTACCACCGTTATAGTGAAKACTTGACCAACGAGGTTCATTTGAGGTGAGCAGGCCGCAAGAAACTGTGCTCGAGCCAACTCCGAGAGGAGAGCACTCAAATCCATAGGAACTGACTATTTATGACCTTGGAGCGGAAGCTCTCGGTTCGTTTAACCCTCCAATCACTGACTTGTCAGAGACACTCTTGATACAAGTTGCCCCTCCAAGGGTAACACATCACGAGCGTTAGATAATATTGCAAGAAGAAATGGAAGCAAATGACGCTACTTCGTCAGGGAGTCCTCACACTCCCTCAATGGATGCCACTATAGGGGGTGTTCCACCTCCTAACTCACCTTCGTCAGTCTGGAATACAATGGTCTCGACCACCTCTACATCGGGTAGTTGTTTGATTCTATCTATGGTGATGATCACTGCTCCATTCACACAGAGTATGACGGGCCCTCCATTTTCATATGGGATGCCCGACTTTGATATGAACTCCATCCTCACCTTCGGCACCCTACAGACCATGGTTCTGGGGGCAGCGAGATCAAACACTCCTTTGAAAGGGTCCATGGGGGGAACCTCAGCCCCTTATAATGCTTTCCCTTATGGAAGGGGTCATATACCTCCTTCGTCCCCCTCACTCGATGGTGCTCCCCAGTAATCCATCGGGCTGAACACAAACTACAACTTGTTCGGAGCAGGCAGTATAGGACATTCTTCCTACACCATGCTGGTGGGTTCAATGTTGTTCTCTTTGTTTGACACATTTGGTAATAATGTTTTCTCATCAACTGTCGTCTCGGCTAGGCGAAAACCTGGTTTTGGACAACAAAATTCTGTGCAGGTACTATTACTACACAGGGGGAAAACACAAGAATCTTTTTCTCAAAAGGACTCTAGAATTCATGGTAGGGAGAAGCTCCCTTTTCATGGATGCTGACCAGGGGCAACCCCTTCCATGGTTAATGGAACCCCAGGCAAAGCTCAATACCTATACCCATTAGATCGGCAGGGGGAAACCCTTTCCAAAATATTTGGAATACAACGCAGGGAGAATTCCCCGCCCAGCCCTCAACGTCCAACTACGAGAATCAAACGATGATGCCCCAAAAAATACATTATCTGGTCACTGACCAAGGCCATGGTATTTACCAGAACCCTAGTCAGCAACCCAAATTTTCCTGGAAACCTGGTGCCAGTCAAACTCCAGGATCCTTTCTTCCTGTACATTGTCAACAGGCCAAACTATTGTTTCTGGCGACGTTACATTTTCCAGACTTGTCAAGATTGTTAAACGACCCAATATGTCACGATCCACGTTGGCCTCCCATGCCAACTAAGTTGCCTTCAGACATCCCAAAGTTTGAAGGTAAGCCTAACGAAGATCCATGTGATCATGTGACCAATTTTCACCTATGGTGCTCGTCGAACTCGTTGCGAGATGACTCCGTACAGTTGCTTCTATTTCAACGCACTCTTATCGGAAGTGCCGTGAAATGGTACATCGAGCTCGACCGCTCAAGATACTCTTGCTTTGGTGATTTGGCCATGGTTTTCCTAAACCATTTCCAACTACAGATGAGATACGATGCCAACACCGAATTTTTGGCCAACTTTGAGCAAACAAAGGCTAATCATATCTCGGATCACGTCCGAGAATGGTGACGTCAGAAGAGTTTGATAAAAGTACTAGTCCCACCATATTTCCTACTGGAGTGGTTCCTTAAGTCTTTGGTACCTCATTTATCTAAGGAAATTGAAATGTTAGGAGTGTTTTTAGAGGAAGAGGCAATAATGAGAGCGCAACAACTTGAATTGATATACTCTCAGTCTGGTTTAATCTATGAATTTTTTCCAGATGCACCACATTCCATCCTTGACAAGGCCAGACACAAGTCTGGACCACATGCTGATGGTATAGTTGGTTCAACACAAGCAAAGCCCACTGATTAACTATCAAATCAATTGCAACAATTGTTGATACAACAGACAATGCCCAACCAAACCTCTAGTTCAGCTGCTCCTCCTACCCAAATGTCAGACGTACATAGTGTGCAGTTGATGAAACCAAAGGCCGACCAACAACCTGACGAAAAGAAAAAATAGTGAAATAATAAGGGTACGGGGGATAAGAAACCCACCAACAATGTTGGCAGGGGAAACATAGAGAAGAAAAAGTCGAGGTATCTATGTAACCTTTGCACGGAAGACCACTCAACTCACCTATGCCCTCAACTTGTGGAGGCCTAGAAGTTATTGGCACAACAACAACCTCATGCGTTAATGAACCCATTTCCTCATGGGAAAAATTTGACTCAAGCCTCTTCGAGTGTGGATGGGGGCATTCAAGGACCCTCTCCATCTACTAGTAATCCCTCGGCCACAAACTTTTATATGTTGAAAGGTGATGCTCACATATAAAATAGGGCACACAATTACGGAATGCCAGAAACTGTTGAAAATGGTAAGGAAGCCGTAAACCCATCTGTTCCTCTCTAGATTGAGAAGATGATGGGAGAAACTATGACACACATCCCAAAAGGGGCATTCAAGAAAGATTCTCATAATCCGAACGTGAGGGTTGCCGAAAACTACTATGTGGTGGAGGATTTGTCACAAACCCCTTGCGTGATGTCTTCTTTGGAGGTCCTCCAAATCCGCCCTTCGCAGAGAAAGGCTCTGTTAGCTGACTTAGGATCTATCGAGACCTGTAATCCAGAAACAATCATGCTTGATACGATCGACTTGAAACCTCGTCTCCCATACCATGTTGCGTTTAAGATAGTAGTGGCTTACACCACGAAAAATTTTACCTGGAATATTTTCTGCATGATGGTTGATGAAGGTGCCTTGACATGCTTGATGTCGTTGGCATGTTGGAAGGCCATTGGCCAAACCATTTTGTCTCCATCAACTACTCTACTTACTGCTTTCAACGATCGTTCTTTCAGACCACATGGTATCATCCCTTCTTTCCCTGTATAGTTAGGAGGGAAGACTCTGTGTGTCGAAGTTTAAGTGGTCGATGCGCCTCTCGACTACAACCTTTTGTTAGGAAGGAGTTGGACCTATGCTATGGATGCAGTGGTTTCCACAATTTTTTGGGTCTTGTTGTTTCCACATGAGGGTTGGATCATGTCCATTGATCAATTGTCCTTCTCTCATCCCGACCCTTCATCGGGGGCATCCACGGTCCCAATGATTGATAACCCTCATCCCAATGTCATCAACATAGGGGTTGGTTTGTGCCCACCTTTGATGGGTACCTTTGATTACACACCTCCTTCCAATGATGTCAAGTACATATTGGCTGTCCCCGACCAACCTAAGGCTGGAATCTTTCAAGTGTCATCGTTTCATACAACTTACTTTAGCAATCCATGGACTCTTCCTTTCCCATTGGCTTCAATGGAAGGGAAATGGAATCCTGGCATGTCCATGCCCTTGTCCGTGGCAGAAGTTGTGTACAGTATTGTCCAGCAAGCTTCGGTCAACCCCAATCCGACTCCTGCACAGGAGTTAGATCCAGTTCTCGAGCCTATTTGGGCTCAAGGTTCCCTCACCACTACCGACTCTTTAGACTTGGTCTTTCCCTCTGACGAGGCAATTATAGAGGCACTGATTGGTCTAGATAGACCCTGGGATGATCTCCATCACAGATCTTATTTCCTCCCAGAGTTAAGAAGAATAGAGGTAGGAGAATTCATGTTGACTATGACTGAAGATAGGTCTTTTCCTATTAATCCTCTGGCTATGCACATAGTTTATGCCGAGGGTAATATGGAAACCATCGTTGAAATGATACCTATTGACATCTCCAAAACCCCTCGCATCATGGAGAATGTCTTCGTCGGAGCAGACTGCTCTAGGGATGATTTTAAGGATGGAAATTTTTCTTAAAATGTAGAAACCTTGGCGAATATTACTAATCCTTCATATGTCAACTATAAATGTTTGGCGATATTTTTTTTAAATATTCAAATTTGTAAGTATTTTATATAGTTTTTATAATTTTTTGGCGATTTTTAAGGTAAAATAATTTTATCCTATAGAATTTGGGCAAATCATTTTTAAAATTTTAAAATATAGAATCTCATTTTTGGAAAAACCATGGAAAATTAGCCCATGAGCGAAATTTAGCCCCTAAAATCATCCCTGGAATGCTCCCCCGAGGAGATTCGAATATACACAGATTTATTTAAATAATTTCACAACGTTTTTGCCTGGTCTTACGAGGAAATTCCAGGCATTGATCCAAGAATCGTCAAATATGAGATAACGACTTATCCTGACGCCAAGTCGGTCCAATAGAAGCTTCATCCAATGAATCCTCGGAAAGGGACAACTATTAAGGCTGAAGTAGATAAACTGTTCAAATCCGGTTTCATCTACTCCGTTCAGTTGAATCAATGGGTGTCAAATCCTGTTCCAGTCAACAAAAAGTAGGGAACGATTCACGTGTGTATGGACTTCTATGATTTGAACAAGGCTTGTCCAAAAGATAATTTCCCCACCCCATTCATTGATCACATTGTCAATGAATGTGCAGGCTATGAGGTCTTTTATTTCATGGATGGTTTTTCGAGATACAACCAGATACAGATCAAACCCGAGGACCAACATAAAACGACTTTTATTTGTCCGTGGGGGACATTTTCTTATCATAAGATGCCTTTTGGCCTAAAGAATGTTGGAGCTACTTTTCAGCAGGCCATGTCTTTTTCTTTCCACAACCTTAGACATATAGTCGAGGCTTATCTTGATGATTTAACATCATGACCTTGCAAGAGAGTTGATCATCCCGTGCACCTCCAACTAATCTTTGAACGATGTCGCTACTATCAGATTCACTTGAATCCTAACAAGTGCAGTTTCTGCGTGACGTTGGGTCATCTTCTAGGTTTCATAGTTTCAACAACAGGGATCA
This sequence comes from Picea engelmannii, assembly GCA_009831015.1. NCBI lineage: Eukaryota > Viridiplantae > Streptophyta > Pinopsida > Pinales > Pinaceae > Picea > Picea engelmannii. The sequence continues at coordinate 2,159,165 of ML777498.1, forward strand.
TGGTCGATCCTCTAAGGGTTGAGGAAATAGTTTAGTTGCCTCCCCTGTGCAGAGTCCCTCAACTTCAAATCTTACAGGGAAAAGAAAACTTTCTTCGGAGTTTTATCGCAAAATATGCCGAGATCACTAAAGGGTTCATGCGTTTACTGAAGAAGGAAGCCCTTTTCTGTTGAAACAAATCCACTCAGTGCTCTTTCGAGGCGTTGAAACGTGCCCTTATGTCTTCCCCTTTGCTTCAACCACCCAATTATAATAAATATTTCTTATTGTACTTGGTCGCTGTAGAGTCGACCATCGGTATGGTCTTGGTTCAAGAGGATGATCTGCTTGAAGAGCATGTGATTTATTACTTGAGCCAAGGCCTGGTTGGACCAGAACTCAACTACTCCCACATTGAGAATATTGCGTTGGCAATAGTACATGTTGTCCAGTGGTTCCGTCATTATATCTTGCTTCGCAAGACCACCGTCATTGCCATTGTGAATCCATTTCAATATGTGTTGACACGACGTGTCATTGGATTATTATCCTCTAGGAATTTGACTTGGATTTTTTTTCCGCGAAATCCAAAAAGTCATTGGTCTTTGTGGAACTTATCTCAAAACTTCTAGTCGAATCAGGTGATGTTAGGCTCGAAGAATCGCCGATTAAAGGAGATATTTTTTTGATTTCATTTTCGGACCCCTGGTATGGAGATATACTAGTCTATCTCTAGACTTTGAAGTGCCCCACCTCTTCTTCTCGCGATGAGCGTCGACGTATACACCATCAAGAAAAAAAATATCTCATACTCGATGACACTTTGTATCGTCGAGGTGTAGATTGCATCCTTTGTCGGTGCCTCACTCATGAAGAAGCATAACTCGTTCTTAATTAATGCCACACTAGAGTAGGTGGTGGTGGTCATTTGACTGGGTTGGAAACAACCCAAAAAATTCTACGAGCCGATTAATTTTGGTCGACGTTAATCAAAGATTGCGTTGAATCGGTCAAGAAGTGCCACCCGTGTCAGATCTTCTCTTGGAAGATGAGGGCACACCCCACTCCCATGTTTCTTGTCATTACTATTGGTCCCTTCACCAAGTGGGGGATTGATTTTACTACATGCCACCCCCCTTCAGCCAGGGGACACCATTATGTCATCGTAGTAGTAGACTACTTCACAAAGTGGGTCGAAGCTATGCCAACATTCAATAATGATGGAGAGACAACATCTCTCTTTCTTTTTAACTAGATAATAGAAAGGTTCAACATCCCGAAGGAGATTGTCACTGACCATGGCAATCACTTTCAGAATAAAATGATGTTTGAGTTAACATCAAATATTGGGTTGAGGAAAGAGCATTCATCACCCTACTACCCATAAGCGAATGGTTTGGTGGAAGCTGTGAATAAGTCTCTCAAGACTATTCTGCAGCGAACGATCAATTATTCCAATTCAAATTGGCATTTGATGTTGTACTCGACATTGTGGGCCTACCAAATGTCTGAAAAGACTGCCACTGGTTTCTCACCTTTTCAACTCGTTCATGGGCTGGAAGTAGTCTTGCCTATAGAGTGTCGGATCCCATCTCTAAAGTTGGCAATACAGTTATTGCCATAAACGTCACTGCTTGAGGAACACTTATTATATCTCGAGAATCTCGATGAGAATGGTCGTGATGCAGCCTTGGCCAACGAGGATCACAAGCAATGATTCAAGTGTTAGTATGATCAGTCTGTCCACCCTCGAATTTTCTCTGAAGGCGACCTTGTCCTGGTCTACGACCAAGATAAGGATCCCTTGGGGGCAGGAAATTTCAAACCTATGTGGTTCAAACCTTTCATTGTGAAGGAGGTATTAAAGAAGGGCGCTTATCGTCTGGTTGACTTTTAGGGAAATGCTTTGGAGGAGCCTAGAAATGGGCTCTACCTCAAGAAGTATTACTCATTAGTTGGTCGCCTTGGGTGACTTCTTGTACATATGTATAGTTATTATATAGTTAGTTTTTGTCTTTTTGTTTTTGTTAGGTGTTTTATATGTAGTAAAAAAGACACTAAACTACCCTCAATTAAATTGTCAACCCAGGGTAAGTAAATTTAGAGTTGTAGAAAAATATATGCCAAATGTAAAAAGGTTGGTAGGAGTGTAGACTAACTAAGGAAAGCAACTATCTAGGGCTAATCTACTCAAGCAAACCTATCTAATGAATAAACCCTACTAAGCAAATTGAAACTAGGTAACCTAAGTAATTTTGGGCCAAGGAATGATGGATAGTTCCTAAGAAAGCGAATGAAAACTCTATGTAAAGAAAACTAGTTCATGACAATAAGCAAAGGTAAACTACTAAGCATACTAAGAAAATGATGAAAGCAAACTACCTTTAACTTGCCAACCTACATTCAATGAGCAACTACCCTATGAAAGAAAATAAATAAGCAAGTAAACAAAAACACCTATCTAACCTATTAAAGAAAATAGACAAGCAAGCAAAAACACCTAACTAACCTATTAAAGAAGATAGACAAGCAAGCAAAATCACCTAACTAACCTATTAAAGAAAATAGACAAGCAAGCAAAAGCATAAAGCAAAAGACAAGTAAGCAAAAAATTCTCATTGAACAACTACCTATCCTAAGAGGCAAGTGAACTAAATGCCTAATGCAAAACTATTTCTCTTGGGTGAAAGGAAATTTAAATGCACAATGCAATGCATGAAAGGAAATCTATTCTATTGAAAGCAAGAAAGACTATAACTAAACTTATGAAAACAAGAAACTATCTCTTCTAATCTATGAAAGCAAGAAACTATCTTTAATCTATGAAACACTCAAATGTAATGTTGGTGGTTGTGTGAATTCCTTCGGTGGTGACAGATGATATCTCGATGACACTTAACCACAAAGGACAATTCTAATGGTATAAGCTCAATACTAATTTCAATGGCAAAATGAAAGGTGTGAAGTAAACAATGCAATGAAAACTTAGCCATGTTAAAAGTAATGTTAAATACCTTGCATATTCATGTACAAACCATTACCATCATAATGAGATCATCATTATCTAACTAAGGAATTTAATTTCATTTTA
>ML777498.1:2174350-2189329 GCA_009831015.1 Picea engelmannii
TGAGGCTAAAGTAACCATGACATCATCTAAAATCCCTTCAGGTGTAACCCTAGTCTTATCTGCTAATTCCAAAATGGTTGGGGTAGGCCAAAGAAAAGGTTGTAACTGTAATCGTTCCAAGGTAGTAGCGGTCATAACATTGATGGCTATGCCTAGGTCTATGAGAGTGTTTCTGATGGAGACCTCCTTAATGGTTATAGTCACTATGGGTTTTCCTGGATTCCCATACTTTGCTAGCTTTGGCTGCTCTGATATGTACTCAGAGAGTCCTCCTACCAAATGTACTGTAGGAGGTTCCTTTTGCTTCCTACTTGGCTTCTTGATACACAATTCTTTGACTACCTTACTATAGATTGGAATGTCTTTAATGGCTTGAAGCAAAGGAATCTTGACACAAATATTTTTCAATTCATTAAGAATGTAAAATTCCGGTCGGGTGGTAGGTTTATCGATTACTAATCGATCTGGATAAGGAGGGACCTTCGTAATTTGTAAAGGTTCATTTTGGGGAAGCTTGGGTTCTTGATTCTTAGGGATAATAACATCTTCCCACCTAGTGTCATCTATGGGTTGTTGGGTGGTTTCTTCTTCTTCTTCTTCCTGGATGACTACTGAGTGTCTCTGCATATCTAGAAATTTTCCCGATCTTAGTTGAATTTCTGGTAATGGAACAGAAGTAATGACATATGTCGAGAAGGTATGCATCTCAACATTGTTAAGAGGTTGAGGGGGCTTATTATTGGGATTCATCACTGGTTGTGCCAACAATAGTGTCGGTTTTGGGGAGCTTGCATTTTGAAATTGGAGCAGTTGTTGTTGTGGGATATGAGGTAAAGGTGGTGGAACAAAACTTGGCAAAGGCTGTAGAGTGTTTAATGAGAACTGATGATAAGGATGGTTGTACATAGGGATAGGTGGAGCATGCATATTTCCTTGGTTGTGTCCTCCCCTCCATCCTTGAATCCAAGGATGTTGGTACTGAGTAGACCAGTTTTGCCAACCTGGTGAATTCCACTGTTGTTGTTGATAATAGGGTGGAACTTGGGACTGTAGATCTGGGTATGTGGGTTGATTCCTAGGCTGCCATGGCCTCCTAGGTGCATAAGAAGACTCCCCAGGATCTCCACTCCTATAGATGGATAATAAACCAAGCAATGATGGACATTTTTTAGTCACATGGTCTTCTATATAGAAGCCACAAACTGAAATGTTATCTAATGGGAACTCCCTTGATGAATGCTTCCTCCTGCATCTTGGGAAATATATGCTCATTGCTGCATTTTCCTCCTCCCATTTCTTTTTGAGTTTAAGGGTATCCAACTGGGAACCTATTGTTCTTATGATGTCTATCTTGAAGTTTTCTAAAAGGTTCCCTATCTCTGCTCTCTTGATACCACCTGAACTAATTGGTTTTAAGCTTCTATTGTAAGGGTCCCGAACATTCTTTCCTGTTTTGGCTTTGCTCCTTGAGTAGTTTTTACACATTTCACATATTTCAGCAAATGGTTTATGAAAGATGTCACCTGATGCCATCAGGTTAAGCACCTCTAGATATTCTTCTGCAATCCCCTTAAGGAAAAGAGCCCTAACTGCATCCTTTGGGAGATCATGGTATTTTGACTTCTGGGAGATATAACCAAATCTTTCCATATAGTCTTCAAGGGTCTTGTCTACTAGTTCATGACAGTAAGCAAAGGTAAACTACTAAGCATACTAATCAAATGATGAAAGCAAACTACCTTTAACTTTCCAACCTACATTCAATGAGCAACTACCCTATGAAAGAAAATAAATAAGAAAGTAAGCAAAAACACTAGTCTAACCTATTAAAGAAAATAGACAAGCAAGCAAAAACACCTAACTAACCTATTAAAACAAATAGACAAGCAAGAAAAAACACCTAACTAACCTATTAAAGAAAATAGACAAGCAAGCAAAAGCATAAAGCAAAAGACAAGTAAGCAAAGACTTCTCATTGAACAACTACCTAGCCTAAGAGGCAAGTGAACTAAATGCCTAATGCAAAACTATTTCTCTTGCGTGAAAGGAAATTTAAATGCTCAATGCAATGCATGAAAGGAAATCTATTCTATTGAAAGCAAGAAAGACTATCAACTAAACTTATGAAAACAAGAAATTATCTCTTCTAATCTACAAAAGCAAGAGACTATCTTTAATCTATGAAACACTCAAATGTAATGCTCGTGGTTGTGTGAATACCTTCGGTGGTGATAGATGATATCTCGATGACACTTAACCACAAAGGACAGTTCTAATGGTATAAGCTCAATACTAATTTCAATGGAAAAATGAAAGGTGTGAAGTAAACAGTGCAATGAAAACTTAGCCATGATAAAAGTAACGTTAAATACCCTGCATATTCATGTACAAACCATTAACATCATAATGAGGTCATCATTATCTAACTAAGGAATTTAATTTCATTTTAATCTATGAAAGGAAATTGCATGAAATAAAACTATACTATGTCTAGTTTAATCATTCAAGCTATGATAAGAAAATGACTGAAAACATAAATTAAAAACATGATATTAAAAAGTGAATTGACAATTACATTTAAACAATAACTAAGAAAGTGAAATCTATCTAAAACTGAAGTAAGAAAGCTATGATTAAAAAACTGGAAGCAAATCTATCCATCCATCAATCTTTGTCAGAGGAAACTCAGATTAAAACTATGCTCTGTTCTAATTAAAAATCTGTTATAATTAAAAATCTGTTCTAAGCTTGACTGTAAAAATATAAAAGAAAGCACAATTTATCATCTAACTACATGTGGGGTTAGTATAGTGAGAGAGAGACTTGCAAGCCTTTTCTAATCTACGAGATTAATGTATGTTAATACATCTCATCATTCTAACTTGTAAAAGAGAAGCAAATCAATTAAGCTACAACAAATTAATTAACTAAATAAAAATATGCATGTACAACAAATAAAGAAAGGGCAAATAAATTAAGAAATGCATAAATCAACATGAAGAGAGTTACCAGACTGCTGGTGGGACCCCCAACAAGTCATGGTCACTCTCTAAAACTATACCATGAGCTTAGCAGGCCAAATTCACCATACAAATCCAAAAACGCAGTTCTAGCATAATTCTGGCAATGTAAAACCTCAAACAGAGCAGAATCGTTTTTCTGGCAATTCTAATGCTTATGCTACTTGGTTAACAATCTAATGATCATCGTATTGGTATTTATAAGCTTACAACCTAGGTGGTCAACCACAGGAGGGTCGAACCACCTCTAAATTCAACAAATTACATTAAATGCATCCATAACTAACAAAACAGAGGAACCCAATGATTGCCCTCTTTGGACAACTGAAATCGAGTTTTCTTGAGCTTAGTAGCTGGAGGGGGCGATGACAAACAAAACCCATGTGCTCTATTTTTCCACCACTGGCTGCCAATACCATAACCACCAACTCTCCTTGCGTTTTTGTGCAATACTGGGTGCCAGAATGAGTGCCAGATCAAGTACTAGAACAACTGTTGGATCAAGTGCCGGAACAAGTGCCGGACCAAGAAACATGGTGCGTTTTGCCCTATAACAGCAGAAAAACATGAATTAACTCTTGGAAATCATAAAATATGATAAATGAAACTTGATTGAATAAAAAAACATGAATTATACGTACCTCATTCCGATTATATCATTTTACCATAAAATTATTCAAAAAGCTCCTTTGAAAGATAAAAAACGCATATGTACATATGGAAAAAAGTGTATAATAACATCATGAAGATGATCATATCTCGGGCCCAACAGTTTTATGGATGTGTCACTATTGATGTCATCTTTTTCACTATGGCAAATGTCAAGAGAATCAGAGGTGTTCTTTGGGTTCATGGACAACGCTAGCCGACACACTCGGAGGCTTGCTTCTGTAGCTTGGGTGATTTTCACACCTCAAGGCTAGTTGCTATCTTCTATAGTATATGTCTAGGTGACGCCACAAACATTGTCATTGAGTACAACGTAGTGATAGAGTTGCTTCGTGACGTTTTTTCGCATGGTATATCTCACCTCTGGGTCTACTTAGATGCACAACTAGTTGTGTCCCAGTTAAATGGGGTTTGCCATGTTTATGATCCTACCTTACACCGACGATTCCTTAGGGTATGTCTCTTAGAACATTGCTTTGATTACATTACGTATATCCATGTTCCTAGGAGATTAAATCAAATGACAGATACTCTAGCTAATCAAGTATTATATTGGCATATTGCACACACATAAAAATAAGCACACACATACACATGTACATACATTTGTAAAAATGTGATCCATAAGACATAAAATATCTAAACACACACATATATATCAAAAAGTGTCAGAGTACATCGGTGGTCACGAATGCCTCAAAAATCTAAATCCGGTATACATCGCGGGGCTTATTCCCTAAAAAATATACAAAATAGTGCCCTTGACACATAATTGGTCCATCCTAGCTAAGCACAGGGCCTGTTGGCCCTGCCATAATGAACAACGTCATTTTCTAAATGCCAGAAGAGTTGTACCTAGGTCTGTGGCACCCCAACTACGTGAGGTTGCATCAATGGCGGGAGATCCTCGATCTCGACCATGGGAACTGCACGAGTGAGCACGATGAGGTTTCGCTCCACCCATCTCAAAACTCTCTCAACCTCTCTAGTTGGAGGTCCCCCTACTGCTACTGCTGGTTCGAAGGCTACCACTGGTAGTGCATCTGGTCGAGGACATCACCTGGTCCTCAAGAAGTCTGTCGAACACACTGGTCCCACATATGTACATAACATATACATAGTTGTCAGATACTCTGTTACACATAAACATGATATATATAAAAAGAAACTAAAAATCAATTAACTTTAAAAATAAACGTACCTATCTCTCCTCGCTCCTCTCTAGGAGGTACAGGCATGTTCGGATTGCTGGAAAAGTTGATCCCAATGTAGGGGTAGTCCTCTATCGCTGGAATCTGTTGTGCCCGCTAGTCAAAAAATGCATTGTTGAAGGCCTCTATGTTCCTTCCTCCCCCCTGTTGCGGCAACAATGTCACCCACCTGCACACTATTGGGAAGGAGGCCACATGCCCCCATACTGTCTCTCGTGGACTCATGTTGGGTACCCTCTCGAAGAAGAAAGAACACAAAATGGTACCAAACTCAAAGTTTTTGTTACTCCACCCTCAACACTCTGTGAGTTTCCTCTTCACACAGTTGAGCATGGTTGTTCTCCAGTCAAACACTCGTGCATTCAATCACTGCATCGCACAATGCATGTGTGCCCGGGAGGCTTGATGTAAGGCTGCAGATCCAATGATCCACCCAATGAGTAAAACTATCACCTTCAGTGATAGGTTGGTGATCTTGTGGATGGGCACCTAAGAACCTACTTTCTTAGTGCCGACCCCACAATGCATTCCGATCATCTCGGTGACGTTGTGAGGCCCAGGGGGAAATGCATGCATGTTGATTGGTTCCCCTCTCCTTGAGAGGCCAGTCAAGAAGTATATTTCTTCAGTCGTTGGAGTCAACGACTGCCCCTCGAGCATAAAAACCTCAGCGTAAGGGTGCCAATAATCCACCAAGGCATTCAACAACCTGGGTTGTGCCCTCATGCATGTACACTAGTAGAACTTCCATATCCCACATTATTTCAATGCGACAATGGCAACAGGGTCCCCACTGACCAAGATATCAATATCCTCGTGCTCCCTCTCTCTCCAATGGACATACATCCTATTACATGACAAGTTCATGGGGGGAGTTAGCTCTTTCTTTTTCATTTTTTCTATGTTATTGAGGGTGTACACAGGATGTCTTGGACACAGTCGCGTATGCACGTGGGTAGATTTTTTTCTGCCCGCGTACACGTAGGGCTGCCCTTTTTTAGGATTGCATGTCCCCCCAAAAAACTAAAAGAAATACATAAAAGAGGTATGGAAATTCAAGAGGGATGAATTTGTACTTACTTGGTCTGAGCGGAAGTTTGTTTCGTCCTCTGAAGCTCCCAGAATCAACTCTTTTAGAAAAGGGGTATTTTTCGCTTTTTGGTTAATTCTCAATTTGCAATGGTGAAAATGAGCTGTCAGCTTCTATTTATAGAATTTTTTGGCCCTTTTTGCCAAATTTTTGAACCCTTTTGTTGTTTTTCTGGCTTGAAAATCATTTAGTGTGGTTTTTGAGTTTCTTATTGGATGTTATGACACACTTTGATTTTAGAATTGGTGACTTTTTGGGAGATGGATCACTTTTAAAGGTCCTTTGGTAAAAGTCATTTTTCCAACTTTTTTCATTTAAGTTAGGATTCCACCTCCACTTTCTGCATCTCGTTTTCTTTTCCTCTTTTCCATAGGATCAATCCCACCAAACTGCAGTATGAAACCATCATTGTTGTTTTAGAAGTGTCGTGGTGAGGTGGTAGAGCCTACCTCTACATGGATGCCCTAGGTATATCCTGGTTGTATTTTGGCATCCATGCCATTGTTAATGACTTTAGGATCGAGAGTCCTTGTTAGTCCTGTCTAGATTACTAGATTGAGCCTCATATGTATGATGTGTCATCACTCTTGGCCTCACCCTTAGGACTCCCAAAAACGAGTCTTCTTTAATCCCTTTTCAAACTCTCTAAACATGAAAAGATTTTTGAGAGATTTTGTTGTCCTTCACGCTTACCAAACTAAAACTTGAAGGCATGTCTGTCCGACGGTAGTTTACCCCATTTTCATTCTGGATGGTCAATTTTACGAACAAAGGTATACTCTAGGAGCTTCAGTTCGCTAGAAGAGTATTTTCAGGTATAATTTTAACCCTTTTTCGGGCCCGAGGGACTAAATTTACGAAAAAAGGAACCCCCACAGAGTCCATAGTTAGGCTCTTTTCAGACTCCATAAAATTGAAAAGATCATCGGGTGATCTTGTTATTTCACACTCGTTGAACTAGTATAGAAGAACATCCCCTACAAAGTCCATAGTTAAGCTCTTTTCAGACTCATTAAAATTGAAAAGATTGCCGAGTGACCTTGTTCCTTCACACTCATTAAATTGGTGTAAAAGAACACACCATACAGAGTCCATAGTTAAGCTCTTTTCAAACTCTTTAAAATTGAGAAGATCATCGAGTGATCTTGTCTATGTCACACTCATTAAAAGGGTTCTAAATAGACATCTTTTTGGTGCTAGTTTATGCCTTTTTCAAACTGACTAGAGTATTTTTGAAAAGGGTACCCCAGTGGAGTATTTTTTTACGTTTTTTTTTTTCAGACTCTCTAAACGTGAAAAAACCACTGAGCTTACCTTCTCTGGGATCGTGAAAAATACATTGAAGGAGGTTTCATCATGTCCTGCAAATGCATTTTCATCTCTACATCTTTGGCCTAATGTCGGCTCCATGTTGCTCTCAACTGATCCTTTGAAGCATGCCTTATACGCAAGCCTTGTAGCACTTTGCCTCTGCAACCTGACACCTTGATCCATGGAGGGATTTTCCCCGAGTGTCCTTTTCCTGCGCATGTCTCCTTGCTATGAGAATTAGTGTGTTCCTTGCACTTGGAACTAGTATTCTTGCGAAAATCGTTCCTCCATTGTAACGTAGCATTCTTTTATTCTTTTTCAATCTCTTTTAAAATATTGAAAGAGACAAAAAAAATAAAATATACCCCAAAAAAAGGATGGGAAATATATTTTCTTTTTTATGGTAGCACAATGAGTTGCCCTTGGACAAAGCACATCCTTCCATTTGTTCGTCAAGCTTTGGGATCTAATATGACCTTAGGAAGCTGTTATCGCTACATAGAGCTGTGTCCTCCTCCATTTGGTTATCCTTCCAAACACATGGAGATTTTGCGTTGCGTCCTTCATCATGAACTGTTGTCAATATCATGTTGCTTGAGTCTGATCATCTGTCATGCTATTTTCCAAGGGAATTTTTACCCATCCCGAGTCGACCTTTTCTGCAGTTTGTCTCCTGACCTCATGCCCAACCATCTCGAAAGTCCAATCAATTCCTTGTTCGAAATCAATGAAGTTCTCTGCCTGATCACTGAGATCCTCTTGTCTTTTACCAATGAGCCATCAAATACCTATGAGTAGTGAATTCATACACTTACATTACACTCCTACCTAAATTTTGAAGATCTTGAAGTTGTTGCTCGAGCTCTGAAGGAATCATCTCTAGCCATCGGGCATCATTTGCTTCTTGAAGATGGATACTATACAAGTATATATTTGATTTTGAGATGTAGATCCGTTGTGTATTGCTTGTGGCTACACTTTATATAGTTATATGACATGGATATTCAATGTATTTGATTGGCAACCATGATTTATTTTCATCCCGAGCATGGGTATGCCCACCTCGGAGAGACAATTGTTATTTTGCAGATGGCACCTCCCGAACTCTGGTCCCAGGCTCACTCGCTTCGTACATTGGTGAAGATTTTGTAATGTATTTTGGCCATCAGATTCTCTTCTAACCTCACACATTAGTGGACATCTGTTATAACCCTAATTTTCTCCATACATTCATACATGGCATTTGGCCCTCTTACTTGCTATTTTTGCCAAGCCATCACTGAGTTGCTCTTCTTAAAAACACTATTTTTGAATATGTACGCACCATGGACCATTACTGCCCACATGCAAATTCTTGTTGCACCACTAAAGCCCACATACGTATGCTAGCTACACCACTACATCTCGCGTATACTCACAAAATTTGCAAAAATTAAAAAGTTGCAAGGAATTCGTTGAGATTACGGGCTATTGGGTAGTTTCCCAACTGATCCACCACCTATATCCCATCACCCAACCAAATAACCACCATTTTTTCATATAAAAGGAGGTGTTGGGGTCTCATTCCAAATCCAAGCATAAGAATAGTGAAACTCTACCCGTTTCACATCCCCTCCTTTCCCCAAGAATTGCAACCACCTTGTGAGATTTGCATCAAAATTTCCCATTTTCCCTTTTTCCTCCATCAAAAGCCTATTCCATTTCCCTATAAGAAGTTTGAGAGGAGAAAGATACGCAGAGGCGCAGTTGGAGCTTGGTGAAGAGGAGCCTAGACCAGGTTCGTGGAGCAGTCGATGACCTTGTTGTAAGTAAACATTGTGATATCAATAAAAGGAATACTTTTTCTGTCCCGAAATATGATGTGTCAAATATTTGTATCTAACCCATGATTTATATATGAGATGCATGTTTTTAGTTTCCTATTTATCTGTTTGTGAATGCAGGCCAACCTTGGGAGGAGGCTTGTAGTCAACAGAGCTATCGAATGCAAGAGGATCGATACCAGACATAGAGTAAAAGGTAAAGTTACCTGATCTTTTCACTTTGTATTTCTTGTATGAATTTGGGGTATATTCAGGGTATTTAGAAAAGTAGGAGACTTTTAGATGGTTAGATTTTCTTACATTTGAACCCTAGTGTATTCCATAGGGGGGTTTTCCCACTATAGCAGAGTGATCTAGTTGTCACACCAGATGACGATTGACCGATGAAACTGAATGCCCAACTCAGTGAGAAAATGTTGTAGCCACATAGCCTGAATATTTATGTTAACTACCCCTCTATACTCTACCTTGACTGAAGATAGAGAAATAGTAACTTTTTTCGTGTCGACCAACAGAAAGGCCCAGAACCAAGACTAAGTTCGTAACCAAATGTGGACTTGCGATCAATGCTATTGCTAGCCCAGTCAGAATCAATGAACTCGATGAGGTCCAATGTAGAGTCTGCTGAATAGTGAATCCCAAAGATGATGGTGCCCTGTACGTATCGAAGGATACACTTTGCATCCTTCCAATGTAGCTCATGCAGCTCCTGCATGAACCTGGAGACTGCTCCAACTGCATAGGAGAGGTCTGGTCTGGAGTGTGTGAGATACAACAAGCTCCCCACTATATGTTTGTACAATGTGATGTCAATCAATGGAGTGTCCCCGCCATACTCAATTCTGACTGATGATAGGAAAGGAGTCGGGGAAGACTTGCAGCCTGTCATGAGAAATCTCTCAAGGAGATCTCATGCATACTTGGCTTGAGATAGTTTGATATCTGATGCATCCTGATTGATATAGAGTCTGAGGAAGAAATGTAGCATACCCATGTCTGTCATCAAGAAACTGGCATGCATAATCCTCTTGACTGTAGCAATCATTGAAGTCAAGCAACCGGTGACCAAATAATATTCAACATACATAACTAGGAATAGAAGTTAATCAATTGTCCTGAGCATGTAAACATTTGGGTCTGATTTACAATGTAAAAATTTTGGTGACTGTAGGTAGGAGTCCATATTGGCATAGCATTCCCTCAAAGCCTTCATGAGGCCATAAAGAGACTTCTTTAGTTGACAGACCAAATATGAATCTTGCAAAAATCCCTGGGGCTTCTCCATATAGATCTCCTCAGAGAGATCACCATGAAGAAATGCATTCCTCACATCCATATGATGGAATTCCCATCCCTTGGCTGCCACAATGGAAAGTTCCAAATGTATGGAATCCATCTTTGGTACTAGAGAGAAGGTCTCATCATAGTCAATTCCATGCACCTACTGAAAGCCTTTGGAAACTAGCCTGGATTTGTATCTGCTAATCTGTCCATCCGTTGTGCTCTTGGTCCTATAGAACCATCTGCACTTGAAAAGTTCCCTTACTGAAGGAAGGGGAACCAGATCCCAAGTCTGGTTCTCGAGGAGAGAGTTGTACTCCTCCTACATGGTGGATTCCCAAAAGGGATTTCTAGTAGCCTCATCATAAGACTATGGATCTGAAGACTAAACCAAGAAAATATTCCTGGGTGGAAACATTTAAGTGGCAGTGAGTGAAAGAGGAGTCTCCTCGAAATCAGATCGAGTCCTCCTAGTATCTGTTGGATCCCAAACAATATCCCCTACATCATGAAGAGTATTTTGGGCCCACTTAGGCCTCAACTTTGGATCTTCATCTGCATCTGCATGCACTGACTCTACATCTGACTATACTGACTCTGTATCTGGATCATGTGAATCCTATGAATCAAAACTCTCATCTAAAGAAGAGTCGGCATGTGCATGCTCATCATCTTTGAAAGGTGGAAGAACAAAAGTGTCTACATGTGACTGTAGAGGTACATGCGAGACACTTTCCTCGAATTGGACACTACGCTCAATGATGGGGTTCGAGGAAAGATCAATGAGTTTGTATCCATTCACATTGTCATATTATCCAACAAAGATACACTCTGTGTTCTATGGATCAAGTTCCTTTTTCTTCTATTTTGGATTTGGGTTGCACAATTAAGTGCTTCAACCCATAATATCTATGGAAGTGACTTTGCATGTAGCATGCAAGATGCCATCTCTTTTAGAGATCTATTTTTCTGCTCAACAACTCCATTTTGCTGCAGAGTATAGGGAACCATGTGCTGCAACTGAATCCCTACCTCATGAAAACTATTTTGTATCTCATGGTTTACATACTCTCCCCCATTATCTATTTGAAGGAATTTGATTTCCCTTCCTGTCTGTGTCTCAACAAGTGCTTTGAAATCTTTGAGGTGTTGAAAGAAATCTAATTTTTTCTTGAGAAAGAAAATCCATGTGAAGCATGAGAAATCATCAACAAAAATGAGCATGTACCTTGATTTACTGATTGATGGATGCAGAAACGGGCCCATGAGGTCACTATGGATCATATCTAAAGGAGAGGAAGCCCTCTGAGTATTTCCTTTGTTGAATTTCTGAGGGTGTTTTCCAAGAACACATCCCTCACAAATTCCTTTGTAGAAGTGGCTGTCGGGTAGACCATCAACCATTCCCTACTTGCTAAGATATTGCATATATCTGAAATTTAAATTCCTGAACCTTTCTTGCCATATCCTACTGCTTTCATTAGCATGGGTATGTAGTAATGCAAAATCTGGTTCAATAAATTCAGAAAATGTGTAGAGTCTAGATTCTTGATTTACCTCATTGGTAGAAACCCTGGAATTGGTTTGCATGTCATAGATATCCACTACATCAGGTGTGAATATGACTCTCTTTTTGGTGCCGAAGTTTTTCATCTGATACACACAGAGAATATTGATGAAAAGTTTGGGAAGTTTGGGAAGTTTGAGTTCAATTCTTCCTTTGTCAGTGACCTCGACTGGAGAGTTGTCCCCCATCATAATAGGAGGGCCTTTGCATTCATCCAATGAAGAATAAACTTCTTTTTTGGAATCCATGTGGTGTGACGCACCTGAATCTACGATTCAACCATCGGGAGAGGATTTAATGGCAATCAAAGCATGACTAGAATTGCCTTTCTTGGGATTATGATCTTTTGACTTCTTCTTCTTGGTACCCTCAGGGATGTGATATTCAAGGTTGTTTTTTTGAAGTATTTGGTTCATTATATTTATCTGTTTCTTCATGCATGTGGATTATGGATGGAATCCTTTATGGCAGTAATTGCATTTCTCCCCTTTTCTTCCCTTTCCACCTTTGGATCCAGAGGCATTGTTGAAGGGTTTTGAGTACCCTTCCTTCTTTGGATTTTCATGTGCTTTCCTTGTGTATTTTTATTTAGATTTTTGATATTGATCACTACTTCCATATTGCACACTAAGTGCATGTGCCTTTGGGCCTTTGGTTTTTCCCATGTTGATGAGCTTGTTCTGCTCTTGTATGAGAGACTCGATAAATTCCTCAAGAGAGGGAATCTTCCAGGTGGCTCTAGAGGTGAATCTAACTGAATCAAATGTGGATACAAACATTGAGTATTATGTACCAAGTTTGGAGAGAATGGTGAGAACCATTTGTTTCTCCTCAGATTTATCAACCTCGCAAGCCTTGAGTTGGGACAACAAATCCTTATATTTGGTAAATAAATATCGGAGATTGTCAAAGTTTTTGGGATCCAATGTGAGAAATTCCACCTCGAGCATGTTTCCCCTCATATCATCCTATTTTCCAAAAATCCCTTCCATGGTGGTCCAATATTCATTGGAGGTTTTACAGGAGGATATGTAAAAGAGGAGTTCAAGATAAATGAGACTGCAAATTGTTCTGAATGCTTCATACATTCGATTTAGATACTTGGATTTTTCTATGGATGATGTTTTTTATGTCTCTGTGTTCATGGTTAACCTGTACAATCCTCTACCTTGAAGATGGATTATCATATTCTCCTTCCATGCAAAGAAATTGTAAGGTGTAAGAATGAATTCTTTTGAAAATTCCATTTTTCCGTTGTCTTCAATCTTTGGTACTTGAAAAAATAATTGTTGGATTACTTAGAGGGAGGGTGAAACAGTAATAGAGAAATCTAATTCTTTTTAACCATATAATCCAAGTGTTATATCAATGTAGCATTATCATCCAATAACTGTAGAGTAAATAAGCAATGAACAAATGAACAATCATACACATACACAGTACACCAGTGTTTTACGTGGAAACACAAAGCGGAAGAAAACCACATAATGTTTTTTCTTATATGTCTTGAAGAATTACATTCATTAGAAGCACCAAATTCCTTTGTTTTCTAGCTGCAACTGGAAGGAGGCTCCAACCCCCTACATGAATCCTCATACCTAACATTTACCCAAAGCATATATATATATATATATATATATATATAGTCATGTGCCATATAGGTGTGTGTAATCATGAACAATTATAATAACCTTCAAATGATCTAGTTATCAAACCCTTTCTGATATTCATCCTCTAAATACATCAACCACTTCATAATTACAAGCTCTCAACCATGTACCACAAAAACCCTTAGCCATATGCCAAGAAATACAAGATGTGCCTCAACAAGAAGTATCAATGATAAATATACCAGCACTGTATTTCTGTAGATTTGACTTATGTAGAACATCCCATGCAACCACTAGTCTCTCTAGGGAGAATTCTCAAATATCCATAACCATTTCTCATGCATACATCAAAATCCAAATATTCATAGAAACAAGACATACCTTTTGAACCAAATGGATAGATCTGATGTATCTGAGCACTGTAGACCTTATTGGGAGCTTGATCTTAGAATCTAGAACCTCTGCATCTTCATCTCTTCAAGTTTCCATGGATTTACCAACATGTACACACCCTAATACACTACCTGACCGCATATGTATGCACCCTAATACATTGTCATTCCATGTACTGCACGCACCCTAATGCACGGTAATCCCGTGTGTTGAAACCCTAATGCACTATCAGCCTGTGTACGCCTCAGAAACTAAGGTTTTTTAGTATTCGCTGTAATTCTAAAACTTTTGTCATCAACCCTTCGTAATATCTAAGAATTTCACAACTTTAGATGTATCAATGAGTACTTGCAATAATCCTTACACAACAAAATATATTCAATGTGTTCTGTTGATTAAGGTTGGCTGTCATTGATGTCAACCCTTGAAGAAAGCCCCATAGCACAAAGGTCTGGGTAATGGAACCAAGATTGTTTGATGTAAATATGACTCATTATTGTTTTTTCATGGTTGATAAGAAGTAAATATGGATGAACTCCAAAGTGGTCCCCTTATGGTGAAAGCCCTCACGGGAAGACGCTTTGTAGAGTAAGAGAACCCATGCTTAATTTTTGAATAATGAGATGAAGGACAGTGAATTTGTCAGGGAAACTATCCTTGATGGATAGTCCTTGTCCTTCCATTTCTGGTGGTATGTATAACATCACATAACTCCTCACGGTTAGAGAGTTATGGCCATGAGAAGTTGGAGACCCCAGGTTTGGGTAATGGACCCAAGTTTGTTTGATGGATAACGGTATGAGTTATGATATATTTTCAGATAATAATATTCTATATGGATAGTACATGCCATTCCATTTTTGGTGGTATGTGGAACGTCACATAACTCCTCACGGTTTGAGAGTTATGGCCTTACGAAGTTGGAAGACCCTCATATGTCATCTAGAAGCCCCAAAAGGTCAAAGTAGTCAAAGTGGTTTAAGAGATTTTAAAAGGTAAATAAT
>ML777498.1:2193588-2206238 GCA_009831015.1 Picea engelmannii
AACTTTACAACCGGGAGCTCAACTCAACCATCGATGCCTACAAAATGTGAGAAAACTCCTCTAAATACTTAGAGCAAAAACATAGAAGCCAATTCGAGACATCGCATTGAAGACATTACATCTGCATGTTTACTGTGCCAGTAGTCTTTGGACAGTCGTGAACTTCAGTCAGACGCAATCGTGCTCCAAAAGGACCTGTGACTGAATTGACAAGCTTACAGTCATTTCTGGACTTTCCATTTATGGTGGAAACGATGTCCAACCACCATCAGCTGCTGCAATAACTGTTTCGTTGGGATCGGGAAAGGTCCCGGTCGACTCTATACCTACAGGACATGGAAGCCTTCGTGATGGTTGGAGGACTTGACATGAAGTGGCGAATAGATGGTGATCAGGCAGAGGTGACTAGACATGCTCGGTGTGGATACGGGATGAGGAGAGGACATGTGGATGGATGTGGCAGAGGGAAAGTGAGAGGGAAAATGCAAGTGGCAGAATTCGTGTGCTTTGAAGTGTACGGGCCAGGTGGAGGAGACACAGGGGCCGGGAAGAAATTATGAGTTGGCATGACATGGGGATTGGATGTGGCAGTAAGGGATAGATGGCAGAGGTATGTGTTGAGGTTTCGGGGTTTGGGGGTTTCGGGGTTTGTGATGTTGAGGTGCACATGTACCTGGAACTCCCGATCCTCTGATCCCCAATTTGCGATGAGTTCTTCTTCCGTAAGCTAGCCCCTACTGGCTAGAACATGAACCATATGACCACTGCCTCCGTGTGATCATAACTAAACCCTCCATCGGAGTTTTGGCATTCATGATGATGCGATGCTTGTGTCGACGGGACTTGTGATTTTTCGATTGCTGATGCGCCTTCCATGCTAGCCCTCCGACTAGGCCCTGGTCCGAGTGACCGTTACCATATGCCCTCGACCAAACTCTCCATCGGGATTTCGCGGTTTGTGATGTCAACGAGCATGCATCCTCCAAACTCGCGATTCCCCAAAACCCGATGGCTCCTGTCCGTTGACCTGTCAACGGTCCACTTCCTGTCGCGAAGACCCGCCACCTGTCCTCCATGATTGACAGTTATTCCCCATCGATCGGGAAATCGCGTATCACAATTCTGCAATGCACAAAACTATTTCTCCCAGGATCTCTGATATCCCGATTCTCGATGGATTTCCTGTGGAGCTTTCGCCGCTTCTCATGTCCATGATCAGGCTCGCTTGTTTGACTCGGGCCCCGAGAAAATTTTTTCAGTGTGCTACGCTTAGGCACTTATAGTGCAATCCTGCGGACCTTCGTTCCCTGATACCACAATTGTTGCTAACATTAGGCTCCATGGCGGATAGATTCGTCCCTGTGGTGCTCTAAGGACTCATTTTGCAGTTTCAGTGCCTTGTTGTTGGGCTATGGAGTCACTTATTAAGCCGAAACAAAAGTAAAAACAAAGAACAGAAAAAGCAATATTTACAAACATAGGAGCCACTGGAGGCTCAGACAAAATATTTTTTAAGAAAGTGCCCATTTACTGGGCCGCTGAAGACTTCTTCGCCTTCCAAATCTCGATGCTTATATGTGTTATTTGAGAAAATTTCGGAGATTCTGAAAGGCCCAATCCACAGGGCTTCAAATTTGTTGTGTTTGCCCTTATCTTGTTTAGGGGCATCCCATTTCAGCACCAGGTCTCCTATCTGGAACCGCTCCTTCTTGGCCTTCCTATCGAAGACCTGCTTGATCTTTTGCTAATGGCCCTGAATCCTATCCACTGTCTGCTCCCTAGCCTGTTGGACCTCTACTAACTAATAAATCCTTCTGATCATGTCATTGGGCTCTTCTTGATAATCATGAAAGAATTTTGCTACGGGAATGGCCAGCTGAGAAGGGAAGACAACTTCGGCCCCGTAGACTAACTGGAAAGGGGAGAGACCTATAGACCTCTTTGTAGTCACCCGATCATCCCATAGGGTGAATTTCAGCTTGGAATTCCAAGCCTTTTTGTTGTCTTCCAACAACCTTTTGATGATCCTTATCAGGATTTTGTTGGAGGATTCCGCTAGACCGTTTCCCTGTGGATAATATGGGGTGGAGTGAATCAATTTGATCCCGAACTGTTCACAGAACTTGGCTAGTGGTTCAGCCCCGAAAGCGGCTGCATTATCAGTGACAATCTTATTTGGGTAGCCAAACCTTGTGATGAGGTCCTCCAGGAATCCAATGATTACCTTGTGGGAAGCACTCCTGGTGGGGATAGCTTCAATCCACTTGGTAAAGAAATCTGTAGCAGTCAGGATCCACCTGTGATGCCCACTGGAGGGAGGGTGGATTTTGCCAATGAAATCTAGTCCCCACTGCTGAAAAGGCCCTGAAACCACCACCGGATTTAGTGGAAGAGACCTGAGTTGCTGCTTTCCTGCAAATTTTTGACATTTGATGCAGGCTCTGACTCTTTTGCAGACATCAGTGAACATGGTAGGCCAGTAGTATCCAGCCTTGAGGATTTTGTGGGCTGTGGCTTTCCAAAAATGGTGCCCCCCACACAGGCCGCTATGAAATTCAACCACAATCGTTTCGGCCTCTTGTGGACTCATGCATTTGAAAAGAACCCCCAGGGGGTCTTTCCAATATAACACTTGATCAATCAGGCAATATCTAATTTCCTTGAGATTTAGAGCTCTTGCTTTGCTTCTTTGCAGGCCGTCTGGAGGCCGCAACTCCTGCAGAAAGTATATGACATCCTTATACCAAGGACATTGAGCCAATGGGGGCTCCCTTTGATGGTCTATATCAGGCAGTTGATCTTGCTGAACACCTGAGCATTCGTTGATGAGACTTATCCCCAACGCTTGGCAGTTTTCTTCAGCCAACGGCTTGGCTAATCCTTGCCGTTTGACCAATTTGGTAGGCCTTATTTTCAAGTCGAATTCCAGGATTTTGGCTATCCATTTACTCCTTCTCCCATCTATGTCAGGCTGAATAAGAATGTCTTTAACAATGGCCAAGGGGACATAGGCGATGATCTTTTACTGCAGGATGTGGGTTCTAAAAGCTTTGAGAGATTTTACTAGAGCATAAGCCTGCTTTTCCATAGTGTCATACCTGACTTTGGTGTCCCTCAATGCTCGAATGAAATAGGCAATAGGCTGCTCTAGCCCATTTTCATTTGTCTGTAATAGGACAACAACCACTGTGTCAGGTGAGGCAAAGGAGAAGATAAGGAAATCCTTTGAGTAGTCGGGACTGATAAGCACAGGAGCTTCAGTTAGGGCCTTCTTGATTTGTTCAAAGGAATGCCGCGATTGAGGGGTCCACCTTACTTCATTCTCTTTCTTTAACATGGCTGTTATAAGCTATACCTCCTCAACAAAGTTAGGCACAAACCTCCTTAGAAAATTAATTTTACCAAGGAAAGATTGGACCTCCTTCCTAGACCTCGGGATTGATAAGGCTTGTATCACCTGAACTCTGATGGGATCAATTCTGATTCCTTTTGTCGATACTATGTGGCCTAGTAACTTTCCCTCCTGCAGGGAAAATAGAGATTTCTTGGGGTTTAATGAAATGCCAAACTTTCTACATTTCAAGAAAAGTTTCCTGAGATGGCGACGATGTTCTTTATCAGATTTTGAAAGCACTGTGATGTCATCCAGATAAACAACCACAAATTTATCCTTTTCCCCAATGAAAGCTATGTACATGGCACGCTGGAATGTCACCCCTGCATTCATTGGTCCGAATGGCATCTTGGCATACATGAATGTGCCCCATGGAGTGGTAAATGCTATCTTTTCCCTGTCCTTAGGAAGAACAGAGACCTGATTGTAGCCAGAGAAACCATCAACCATGGACATCCTGGAAGCTCCTGTCACCCTCTGCAGTATATGTTCCATCTTTGGAAAGGGGTAGTTATCCTTCTGTGAACTCCTATTCAGGTTTCTAAAGTCTACATAGAGTCGGATTTCTCCATTCTTTTTTCTTACTGGGACCAAGTTGGCCACCCACTTTGAATATCTCAGTGGAACGATGATTTGAGCTTGAAGCAACTTCTTCACTTCCCTCTCCATCATAGGCAACAGCATGAGATTGATCTGTCTCAGCTTTTGCTTGAATGGCTTCGCCTCCTCCTTTAATGGAATTTTATGCTCGATGACAGAGGTGTCATAGGTTTTGAGGTCTTCGTAGGTCCAGGCAAACACATCAACAAATTCCCTCAAAAGTCCAATGTATTCGGACCTCTGCTCCTCTGTCAAATTTCTTGACAATTTGATAAGCTTGGGCTCATCCTCAGTCCTAATGTTGCACTAAATAGTACCGGTGTCATCCTCCGAGACTTCTCCCTTTAATGATACATCATTTCTATCAAAGAGACTTTCCAAAGGAACTAGTCCCCTTGGGATATGATTGCTGGGCAGCTGTACAATGTCACGCTCTGCAATCTTATTCAGAAAATTACCCCCATCAAGATTTTCTTCAGAGACGGAGTCTTGGTCGATATGCATCTTTGAAAATTCTTTGACATTCTCCAAGAACTTCTTGATCTCAAGGTCATCCTCAAACACCTTCCAATGTTTGACGTTGTCGGGTATGGAGGGCCTGTATTTTACTTCCACATCGTACCTAATTTTAGGGGGCAAGGGTACTTTGAAATTGCTAGCCGATGTAGCCAAGGAATCTACCAAGGTATTCTCCTCTCTTGTGATGAATGAAATGTTAAATGATGAGAAGAAACTATCAACCAGGTCCCATACCTCATTTTTGTAGCTTCTGAGTCGAGGATGCTTAGCATGATAAGCGTTCCTGATTTGCTGGACCACCAACTCTGCATCACCGAACATTGCTACTTCCTGGATTCCCATTTCCCTCGCATCTCTTAATCTTAGAACAAGAGCCTCATACTCTGCCACATTGTTGGTAGCTTCAAATTCTAATTTGTATGACAGAGATATGGTCTCCCGAGCAGGTGACACAAAAACCACTCTAGCTCCAGCGCCTTCCCTGGAAGAGGCACCATCAAAGAACATTTTCCAGATGGGGGTGATGGAGGGAGGAAGCTTAGGGGAAATGGTGTGCGGCTTACTGAGTCTAAGAGGGGGTTCGGGAGCATGAGTGAATTGAATCACACTGGAACCTAAATCAGTGTCTAAGGAGAAAATGGGATGGTTGGTAGGGTTGGCTTCATCACTGATTATATAGGCCAATTGGGCTTCCCTGTATAGTCTTCTATGCTCTCCTCCAAACACTAGGATAGTAGCATATGTGAGGTCCATCTACAAGGTTCCCCCCAGTCTTTTTATCCAAGATCTTGATAATAGCATACCGAACTTGGGGGGGACATCAACTACCACAATATCCATGACCACACTCTTCATGGGTAGTTGAAACAAGGTCACAACTAGGTCTTTGATCACCCCAAGACACTGAACTCTCCTGGAGTCAAAGGAATAGAGGTCATGCTAGGTTCGGGTGACTTCTAGTCCTAACTCTTCCATGAAAGTTTTGGGCATGAGGTTGTGAGAAGCCCCCGAGTCCATCAAGAAGTTGTGTAGTACTTTGTCATGTATGTTCAAAGAGGTGTAGAAGGGATGGGATGAATCATCTCTATCTTCTACCATGGGACCTAGGACAACTGTTGGCTTTTCATCTTGGAGGTTTATGGAGTCTATGGGAAGGCAGGAGGCTTCAGACTGCAAAATCTCAGAGAAACATTTTTTAAACTCTTCATGTTTAATTAGCTCAGTGAGGGGCACAGAGATTCTGATCTTTTGAATCTCATGCTCGAAATTAAAAGAAGCTGGAAGCTTTGGAATCTCTTTTATTTCGGGGACATGATTGTGGACAATGGGAGAGAGGGGTTGAGCTTTCTTACCTCTGTGGCTGTCGGCTACTGCATCAGTAGGATTTTCTGTCCTAGTGGACTACTCAGGAATATCAGGTGCTGCCGTCCTTTTGTTGGACCTTAGGTTATACCAGCCTCGACCGCCGCTAACCTTGTCTCCCTTGCTCAATTCATTTAGTTGACTGTCCATGAGAGATTCCTCATATGCAGATTGGGTGAGATGAGGAAAAGGAGGGGTGTCTCCGAAGCAATGGATTTTAGGATCAAGCTCGTCTGCTTCTCTTTCTTCCCCTTCGGCCATGAAATTGTTTTGAAAAGGGGCCTGAATTTTCTGGTCTTCTCTGTCTCTTCCCTTCTCTCTTTGCACATTCGGGGGAGTAAAATTGTTTGGCCTCCTGAAACCTCCCTTGTTTTCGGAAATCTAAGGGCCTTTATATGCTTGCCTCCCTTCCACCCTCATTATCTCCATCTCTGCAGACAGAGACTTCACCATCTTGGTCAGATCATCCACTTGAGGGTGGGGCACTGGTGATCCAGAAGTTGAGGTTTTCGACCTTACCTTTCTTCTGTCTGTGTCGGCCTTGTTCCTCAATCTGTCAGCTACTAACACATTGGATTCTACCTCTATGGCCACATATTGCATTTGGGCTAAGGAGGTGGCTCTTCTTTCTCTCAACAAAAGGTAGAAATCAGGGTCAAATGCACCAGCATAGGAAATTTGGGCAGAGGCTTCTGAGGGCTTTATCTCTGTAGGAATCTTATTATACATTTTATTGAATCTTTTGGAGAAGTCAGAGATAGAATCTCCTTCCATATTCTTTAAAGACCCAAACTCAGTCATGTAATACATGAAATCCTTCCTATCTCCCCACTTCCTCAGGAAAGAACTATCTAGAGCTTCAATCCCAGCAATAGATCCTGGAACCAATCCTCTAAACCACTTCCTCACCTCGCCATCTAGACTCTGGATGAAGACTCTCATCCAGACATCTTCATTTTCAATATTGAGGTTGTCTTCATAACTGTAGAAAGAATCCATGTGCTCTTCAGCAATTATGTCTCCTTCCCCAGTAAACTTGGGCATGTACTTCAAGTAATCTCCAGCAGGGAGAGGGTTCATAGGATGGGGTAGGAATAAGGGAGCGTATCTAGCAGCGACTATGGCATCCATTCTATTCAGAGGGGGATTAACACCAGCCATAGGAATATTAGGAGGAGGAGAGCTTGGAGGAGAAGGAGTTCGCGAAGGGACTGTTGAGAATGAGCCTCTAATGGGAGTGGGGAACAAAAGGGGATTTAAGGAGAAGGCCATCGAGCTCAAGTTAGCAAGTGCTCCTCCTTGTACAGGAGTGGTTAAGCTAGGCATAGGGAAATATTCTATGGTCCTTGGTCTATGCCAGGGTACAACTTTAGGGGAAAGGGGAGTGACAAAGTCTGGTCCCTCTGGTCCCAGACCAGGAGAGGAAAACTCAATAGGAACACTCCCAAAATTTAAGAAATGGGAAACTGCAGAAACAGACTTGTCAAATAACTGAGGGGGAGAAAAAGGAGCTCCAACAGAAGGATATGGTGGATTACCTGGTTCAGTGATGGACGCTTCTTCTTCAGTGGCCTTCCCCTTTCTGAGCACCGCCTATGGGTCTGTTTCAGGCGTAGCTAGAGGCAGCTGTGGATGAGACCGCGTATGCCTACCTCTGAAAGCCACAATTAACAGAGAAGGTTCTCCCCAGTGAAGTCGTCACAATGGAGTCGCCAGGTGCAAATTAGAAATCTTGAAAGGATCCGATAATCTGATGCACCTTCGGATTCAGAGGCTCAATGTTGTTCTACCCAGGGAAAATCTTCAATTTCATCCCCGGCAACGGTGCCAGAAATGTTAGCGTCGGAAGTCACTCCTGGATTGCTTGTAGGAGTAGAGCCCGACACCCATCAGTTTAATGTCATGATTTTTTTATAAAAGGTGATCAAATGGAGATAAAGACTCGCGAAGATATCATTCTAACTCAGGGACTGGGTCTGGTATGTAAACAACCAAGGAGGTCTGGAATCCTAACTTCAGCCAATAGGTTGATTAAAATATGAGCAAGTGGAAGACTTAGGGGAAAATGAACAAACAACTCTGGGCAATAGGCTTGCAGCAGTTTGTGGGGGAAAAAATCTGAAAGCAGGATCCTCCTGGTCCTGGGCTTCAAGAAACTGAATAGAAGACTTGACTGGATCCTCCAATTCCAAGTCATTTAGCGTTAAAGAAATCACAGGAACCGGCTAGAGGCTCCGTAACCATTACAATGATCCATTACAACATCATCCTATAATAGCTATAGCTCGACTGGATCCTCCAATTCCGAGCTGCTCTAACACAGTGTAAACAAAGACATGAAAGAAACTAGCATTCATAAGGCAAGAAGTCTCAAAAGTTCATACATAACCAGAGCAACAATGCTTCATTAAAACTTTACAACCGGGAGCTCAACTCAACCATCGATGCCTACAAAATGTGAGAAAACTCCTCTAAATACTTAGAGCAAAAACATAGAAGCCAATTCGAGACATGGCATTGAAGACATTACATCTACATGTTTACTGTGCYAGCAGTCTCTGGAAAGTCATGAACTTCAGTCATACGCAATCGCGCTCCAAAAGGACCTGTGACTGAATTGACAAGCTTACAGTCATTTCTGGACTTTCCATTTATGGTGGAAACGATGTCCAACCACCATCAACTGCTGCAATAACTGTTTCGTTAGGATCGAGAAAGGTCCCGGTCGACTCTGTACCTACAGGACATGTAAGCCTTTGTGATGGCTGGAGGACTTGACACGAAGTGGCGAATAGACGGTGATCAGGCAGGGGTGACTCGACATGCTCGGTGTGGATACGGGATGAGGAGAGGCCATGTGGATGGATGTGGCAGAGGGAAAGTGAGAGGGCAAATGCAAGTGGCAGAATTCATGTGCTTTGAAGTGTACGGGCCAGGTGGAGGAGACACAGGGGCTGGGAAGAAATTATGAGTTGGCATGACACGGGGATTGGACGTGGCAGTAAGGGATAGATGGAAGAGGTATGTGTTGAGGTTTCGAGGTTTCGGGGTTTGTGATGCTAAGGTGCACATGTACTCGAAACTCTCGATCCTCCAATCCGCGATTTGCGATGAGTTTTGCTTCCGTAATCTAGCCCCTACCAGCTAGAACATGAACCATATGACCACTACCTCTGTGTGATCATAACTAAACCCTCCATCAGAGTTTCGATGTTCACGATGACATGATGCTTGTGTCGATGGGACTTGCGATTTTTTGATTGCCGATGCACCTTCCGTGCTAGCCCTCTGACTAGGCCCTGGTCCGAGTGACCATTACCATATGCCCTCGACCAAACTCTCCATCACGATTTTGCGGTTTGCGATGTCAACGAGCACGCATCCTTCGGACTCGTGATTCCCTGAATCCCGATGGCCCCTAGCTGTTGACCTGTCAACGGTACGTGTCCCATCATGAAGACCCGCCACTTGTCCTCCATGATTGACAATTTTTCCCCATCGATCGAGAAATCGCGTATCGCAATTCTGCAATGCACAAAACTCTTTCTCCCGGGATCTCCGATATCCCGATTCCCAATGGCTTTCCTGTGGAGCTTTCGCCGCTTCTCATGTCCATGATCAGGCTCGTTTGTTTGACTTGGGCCCCAAGAAGATTTCTTCAGTGTGCTGCGCTTAGGCACTTATCGTGCAATCTTGCAGACCTTCGTTCCCCGATACCACAATTGTTGCTAACAGGTTCCAAGACCAAAAAATAAGAATGTGATCGACACAAAATGGGTTTTCAGAAATAAGTTGAATGAAGATAGATAGGTTACAAGGAACAAAGCTAGATTGGTATGTAAAGGATATGCTCAAATTGAAGGAATCGACTTTGAAGAGACATTTGCCCCAATTGCCAGAATGGAAGCAATCTGTTTTCTTTTAGCTTATGCATGCTCCAAAAATGTTAAAGTATATTGGATGTATGTAAAATCATCTTTTCTGAATGGGGAACTTGAAGAAGAAGTCTACATTGAACAACCAGAAGGATTTCAGTTGTCAGAGAACACAGATTATGTGTGTAAATTAAAGAAGGCCTTGTATGGTCTAAATCAGGCTCCTAGAGCATGGTACTCTAGACTAGATAAGTATCTGCAGCAGGCAGGGTTTAGAAAAGGAAGTGCAGACAACAACCTCTACATAAGGGTAAGTCAAGGTAATATTTTATTAATTGAAGTTTATGTTGATGATATTATTTTTGTTAGTGATGATGACAGGTTAAGCCAGAAATTTGCAAAAGATTTGCAGAAATAATTTGAAATGTCGCTACTTGGAGAACTATCCTTATTTCTGGGACCTTAGATACATCAAAGAAACCAAGGAATTTTTATTTCTCAAACCAAGTAAATCAAAGAAATGATAAAAAGGTTCGGAATGGAAGATTGCAAACCAGTTTTCACTCCCATGCAAACTAGTTTCAAGTTGAGCAAAGATGATGATTCAAAGTCTACAGATCAAAGGCAATACAGGTCAATGATTAGCAGCCTATTGTATGTGACAACATCCAGACCAAATGTAATGCAAGAAGTTGGACAGGTGACATGATTTCAAGCAACACCAAAGGAATCACATGTATTAGCAGTGAAGAGGATTTTCAGATATCTCAAAGGAACAGAAGAGTTTGGGCTATGGTATCCAAAAGGAAAGGTTCTATCACTAAAATAACATCAGAGTTGAGTATGTGGGCACAAAATAACAAGTGGGAGACATCTTTACAAAACCACTTCCATGGAAAGCCTTTGAATATCTTTGCCAAAGACTTGGAGTTATTTCTACTCCAAAATGAATGCTTTTTGAATTATTCTTGAATGCTTGTCTTATATGTCTTAGATGTACACGAGGAAGCACCATAAGAGGATAGTTCAGTTAGGGGGAGTAGCCCCGGATGGAAATATACCTTTTCCATTGATGACAAAGGGGGAGATATTTATCAGATGCAAAGGACAGAGGCATGGTTCCAGGGGGAGTAGACTTATCAGATGCAGAGGACAGAGGAATGGTTCCAGGGGGAGCATGAGTGATATGATTTCAGTATTGCATCAAAGTGTTTCCATCAATGCCAAAGGGGGAGATTGTTGATTAAGGTTGGTTGTCATTGATGTCAAACCTTGAAGAAATCCCCGTAGCACAAAGTTCTGGGTAATGGAACCAAGATTTTTTGATGTAAATATGACTCATTATTTTTTTTTCATGGTTGATAAGAAGTAAATATGGATGAACTCCAAAGTGGTCCCCTTATGGTGAAATCCCTCATGGGAAGACGCTTTGCGAAGTAAGAGAACCCATGCTTAGTTTTGGAATAATGAGATGAAGGATAGTGAATTTGTCAGGGAAACTATCCTATATGGATAGTGCTTGTCATGCCATTTCCGGTGGTATGTAGAACATCACATAACTCCTCACAGTTAGAGAGTTATGGCCATAAGAGGTTGGAGACCCCAGGTTTGGGTAATGGACCCAACTTTGTTTGATGGATAACATTATTAGTTATGATATCTTTTTAGATA
The DNA here is from genome assembly GCA_009831015.1 of Picea engelmannii. NCBI lineage: Eukaryota > Viridiplantae > Streptophyta > Pinopsida > Pinales > Pinaceae > Picea > Picea engelmannii. The sequence continues at coordinate 2,205,010 of ML777498.1, forward strand.
ATACTAATCTATATGGATAGTACATGTCATGCCATTTCTGGTGGTATGTGGAACTTCACATAACTCCTCATGATTTAAGAGTTATGGCCTTACGAAGTTGGAGAACCCTCATACGTCATCTAGAAGCCCCAAAAGGTCAAAGTAGTCAAAGTGGGTTAAGAAATTTTAAAATGTAAATAATAAAGTGAAGTAATGAGTGTATTATAATTCAAAGTGAATACAAAATAATTTTTTTCAATAACAAATTTAATGGAGAAATTAGAAGTGTGTTAACCCTAAAATAAGAAAAGTGGGGCCAAGTGACCTAGAAGATGTTTTTAAGGAAGCTACTTGGAGAGTATAAATAAGAGGAAAGGCTCTCTCATTTTAATCAAACTTGAGAATATTGAATATCTATAGGTGTCTGAGGTAACCAAGGATATCTAAGCCTAAATTCTGAGGCAAGGTAAAGAAAAGAAGGCCGAAATGCAAGGAAGGATAAATTCTTTTGATGGTGCTTTCTAAGGTATGTTATTTACAGGACATCTCACCATTTTCACTATAAATGTCTTTCTATAATGATTAAGACCATAAAATTTATATTCAATTGAGAAAACATATCCAGGTATCTATGGTAATAAATTCATCTTGTGGGTCGTTGTATTTTGGGAGTTACACTCCGTGGAAAATAGGGTTTGTGGCTAGTCCTGAAACTAGTAAAAAATAATTGTTTCGGGTAAAAACGTCACAACTTATTCATAACAAGTCCAAATTCAGTGAGACCAAATGTTTTGGTTAGGGTACACTCTATAGTATTCTATGTAACAATTTCAGATAAATTCATCCAATATTTTGTGTGAGGCACGCTCTACAAGGTCTCTCTATAGAATAAGCCAAAATTCAGAAAGGTATGCCATTTTTGCTATAAATAATTTTCTGAGAGGTTCCATGTAGTAAAACCTAGAGGAATTGTATAAAACACATTGAATAACATTGTATATCAGTTTCAGATCTTTATACATTACAGGTTCAAAGTTATGATTACTTCAAGTTAGGGTTGTTGACTAATCCAAAACTAGGCATGTGAGATTAAAGAAATGTTTGATAAAAATGCTAGTCTCTTGTTGTTAAAGTTAAGGAAGGTTTGCAGGAATGTGATCATATACACCAGGTCTATTACAGATCTACAAATCAGATTTGGATGATGAAATTGATGAGGGATTTTGGTTGAGGTACATGTTGAGTACATG
>ML777498.1:2217771-2230300 GCA_009831015.1 Picea engelmannii
CTATGGTAGTTAGATATAATAAATGTAAGAGGACTTCTTAGAAGGTTCTACTTCTAGAAGATTCTTCCTCTAGAATGTTCTTAGGTGATGGTAGCACTATATAAAGGGGTTCAAGCAATGTAATGAGACATGAAGAGAAGTATGATATTTGGAGCGGTAGCTCAATAAGAGGATGCCCCCTCAAAGAGGCAAGTGAACAGGAGAGGATCCCTTTCATAATAGGATCCATTGTATGGTGTTGCCCTACCTCAAGGGTTTTCTCTATTTCTTATGTTCATGTTATAGTGAATGGTTTATGGTTTATTCTTGGTTATTTCTGAAGCATATTTGTAGATCTGGTATAGGTACTTAACAAAATCCCACTATGTTGTTTAATAATGATGAAGCTAACAAGTTTCTCAAGGAACACCAAGGAGGAGTAGAGATCCTTGAGAGTTATCTCATTGGCTCGAGAATCGACAACAATTCTGCTCAAGTCGAGGTAAGTCCATGACCTTTGTGCCTAAATAAATTATGTACATTCTCCACTATGTTGTTCATGAACAAACAATGATTGAATGGGCTAGAAGCATCTCAAACGAGATTTTGTTTTAGTTGGGTGGCCTAAGAAAAACCAATTTTTTTTATATGACTTCATATTTGGTCTATGTTTTTGCTTACTGTCACATATTTGAATAATTTTCTAGAGCAAGAAATGTTGATATTAAGATGGAACCAACATCTTTCTAGTACCCGACTTTGTGGAGACATAAATCCCAATATAATTTTTACGTGGTCCAAAATGGTTTTATGTCTTCTTTCAAAAAATCTATTGATGGTCCTATTGCATCGAGGTTGTCACTAGAGGCTGCATCCTTTCTTGCTAAGAAAGGAATTTTTGAAAATTTGGAGGAATTCAGTCTTTTGAGACTATTTGGGTTCCAGGGGAAACTGTTGCTATTACCTTTCTATGTGTCTAATCAAACTTTTGTCATCAAAGTGTATAGACAATATAAGTACTAGGCACACTTTTTCAATGAAAAAGGAAAGAAAAAATTTATTCCATTATCATGTAGGGTTGTGGAAATAGTTGTCAAACATATTTCCCATTTAGATGAATTTGTTGGTCAATTGGATCAACTCAGTCTGAAGTAATTCCACGCCATCGAGGGTTTTGATCCTAAAAAATCATTTTCTACACACATACCTCTATTCAGATATTCATCATATTTTAGTTAGTCAGAGTAATTTAAAGAAGGAGGGGGAGATAATCAGAATCTCCCTAAGGCCTCTATTGAAGAAACCCTAAATAACATTGAAAAATTGGCAAGCACTAATGAGTTCTACAGGAAAAAGGATAGAGAGGCAACTAGTAAGAATCCCAGTTCACCCAATATATCACAAAAAGGTGCTTCAGTGGGAAACCCAACATACATCCATGAGAATCCCAAGGAAGACACAGTCCCTCATCCAACAGGATTCTTGGAAGTCTCACTCTCTCATCTTACTAGAGGACAAGAATAGTTGGGCGTAAGTCCCAAGGAAGTAGTTGATCATATCTAACTAACTAGTTGTTATAAGCTAGTTGTAGCTTGATCCATTCAATCCATCATGTAATAACATGCATATATAATCCTGCCCTCTATTCTCAATAAAGAGATGGTCATTTTTCTCTTAGTTTGGTTACAATATTCATGTTTTCATGTTCTAGTTAAATTCCTAAGTGTTGTTATTGGAGATCAAAAGGTATCAGAGCTTTGATCTGAGATGCTTATGCTCCAGTGAGTTTCTGACAGAGATAAAAATAAAATAAAATAAATTGGGTTGCTAGTGTATGCACTCATCCCATATTCAGATATCGAGTTGCGCTAGGGGTGGCTCCACCCTCCATCTCTGAGGTAGTGTGATAGGGTTTTCTCCATACCTCCACTACCCGGTTCTTTGTAGTGATTTTCCACTTTAAAGGTGCACCCGAGGTCCAACTTGCCCTCAATATCTTCCAACTCAATGTGCCAGGGTTTCTCTCACCCTCCACTGCTCAATGTTTTAGTGTGGGGATATTCCATTCCTCCTCCATTCTCTAGTTTGTGCAAGGGTGCACCAGGGTTTTCCATGCCCTCCGTCCCTTGTGGGTTCCTGACGGTGTTCTCAGGGTTTTGGATCTAATTTAACCCATCAAGATATGGCTCTTGATCTTGAGATATCAATTTATTCAATATATGAATATCATGCCTTCTCATAACGAATCCTTCCCCGATGATTCTACATCTAGGTAATATTCTCACATTCCATACCTGGCTCTTGCTATAAATGAACTCATGCATATTTAGTGGAGCTCCCCAAAACCAATGCAGTTGGATACTCATTTCTAGATGCCTAATTTTTCAAGGCATATGAATGGTTAGGCCATTGATTCCTAGTTCCACAGTCTATCCACTTATTTCAATACCTTCCTAGGAATGACAAAAGAAGAGAAGCTACAAATCACCAGTTTGCAATTGGAAGGGATTACTCAAGCTTGGTGGGAAACCCAAATATATACCTCCTCTCGGGTGGAAGACTTCGGTGGAAACCCATCCACCTATTGGTTCTTGGGATACCTTTTGTCAATCATTTCAAAATTGCTTCTATCCCTTGAGGTACCATCAGAATCTCCTATCTCCCTAGTTACAAGTCCACCAACTCTTGGGCTAGTCATTCCAAAGATACATTGAGGTGTTTACTAAGCTCCACATTCAACTATAGATTCAATATATAGAAAAGGTACTCATTATTAAATTTAACTCTCATATTTTATTATATATACGTAGAGAGGTTGATTTATTTGAAATCACTTCTTTAGATACAACCTTTCTTCAGGCCTTAGCTATGGATTGGAATCTAGCTCCTCACCTTCGATCTAGTCTATCCAAAGTTGGGCCTTTCTCAGCTCCTTCTTCTCCTTCCTCTCCCACCTCACCCAAAACTAGCAAATGGTTTTCTTATCACAAATCTCAGTTTCACTCCTCAGTTGAATGCCATGTTCTTTGTAATCATAATATTGTCAAGAATTTATTTGATAATTCTCCTAAGTCCTCCTCAAGCACAAAGCCTCCCCATGAGCTAATCACATTGGATAATCCTATGAAACCAAACCCTCTCTCCTGCTCATGACCACTAATTAATCCTAGAATGATTCATCAATGCCTTTGTTTACTCACAATTTACATATCAAGAAATCCCTGGACATGCTCATCCTCGACAATGGTAACCAAAATAATTTTGTTGCTCAGGATTTTTTGTAGCGGTTGGCGCTTCCTACTACCCCTCATCCAACACCCTACCTCTTGGGTTGGGTTTAGAAGGATGCTCCCCATGTGATGGTGACCCAACGTTGTGCCCTTACATTTTCCATCAACCATTTCCATGATATTTTTCTTTGTGATGTGTCTCCTTTGGATTGTGCAGATGTCCTTCTAGGTATTCCCTATCAAAAAATCTGTCATATTGTATACCATGATCACAGTAATCAGTACCTTCTATAGAAATATCATCATACTTATGTCCTCACCTCATCCTTTTTGAAATCCCTTTCCTTAATTTCATCAACTTGGTCTCAAAAAGTCCATTTCCATCTGTTTGGTGCGCCCTCTTAAACCATACAACCCCTCTCATGCTCTTCCTTCAGATATTGACACTTTACTCACATCATTTGAAGATATATTTATTTCTCCCACCATACTACCCCCCGTTCGTTAAATTAAATATTCCATTGATATTATTCCCGGAGCCACTTTTTTGAATGCCACTTCTTATCACCTTACTCCTTGCGAGGTTACAGAAGTGGAACACCAACTCCAACAACTTATTACTACCAACCAAATCCAACCAAGTTATTCACCTTATGCCTATTATACCTTCATCATTTCCAAGAAGGAGTCTGAGGAATGTTTTTTGGTCATAGACTATTGGGCTCTTTATAAGGCCACATTCAAGAATTATTTCCCTCTACCATGCATTGATGATATACTGGATCATTTAAAGAATTCCCTCTTCTTTACCAAAATGGATCTTACAAAAAGATATCAAAGGATGCATGAATGCAACAAACACATGGAAGACAGCTTTCAAAACCAAATTTGGGCTATATGAATGGATAGTGATGCCATTTGGTCTTACTAACACCCCTGCCACATTCATGAGGCTAATCAATGATATTTTCAGAGCACATTTGGGAAAAAATTGTGGTGAATTATTTGGATGATATCTTGGTCTTTATCAAGACATGGGAGGATCATTTTCTCCATGTGTTCACTATTATAGACTTATTGCGCACTCACAAACTGCAGGTGAAATGTCAAAAATATTCTTTTAATCAACCTTCCATTCAATATTTAGGTGTTGTTGTCTATGTTGAGGGTGTTATCCCATATCCCACTAAATTCCAAGGTCTTTCACATTGGCCAGTGCCTCACTCAACTCTGAAACTAAAGAGATTAATGGGTGGCATTAATTTTTATCAACAGTTCATTGCTAACTTATCTCAGTGAACATGCCCTCTTCATCATATTTCCAACTAGAATTAGTTTGTGTGATATCCCTAGTCACAACAACAATTTTAGGCTCTCAAAAATTCCCTTTGTTATGCTCCCATACTTTGTTTAACTTGTTATCCCCATTTTGTGGATAACTAAGGAGATTATGTCTCAAGGCCCTTAGATTGCAAATATAGAGTGTCTAGAGACTACATGACTAGAAGTATCCTTTTGCACAGATGGAGACCCTTCTCACAACCACAAAGGTCATAGATTTTTAGATGGCATCCACCACACTAGCTGGCTTCCAGAAGGCAGTGGGCCTTGCTCCATGAGGTACAAGTCAGTATTATGGTGAGCATCATTTCAATATTTGAGGTATTTAAGTATGTTGTATCTTAGACTATTTTATATTTCATGATATATGCTTGGACATTATGCATTTTTCCCTGCTTCACCTTGGTGGTTGATATTGTTCCCTAATAAGTGGTCTTCCTTGGGGATGTGTTTTCCACTAGGAACTCCCTTGAAGAGCCATCATACTGTTCTTGACCATACTTACCACTTTCCATCACTATTTCTCTCCCATTTCCTTATCTCTTAGGATTTTAGGGTGTATTGACCCAAGAAGGTGTTGTCCCTCATTCTATGGGAAGAAGGGGCTGAAGGCCCAGAGATATTGATGTTGGGTAAAAGATAAAATCCTATGTATGAACCTTCTATATGATTTTCTCAAGGATCACCCAAGAAAGCAATGAAATGCTTATCTTTGAGAAAAAGGGGACCCACAAGAAATATGATTAAGAATGCTTAAAAAAGGTTAGTTGGAGGATAGGAGGTCTCATCACGAGATGGCCTATCATGTACATGGATATCTAGTGGTATGACATTACCTTCATTTGGTCACCAAGCCAGTGTAATGTCTCTTAGTTGCATGGTTGAGAGAAAGGGCATCTCATCACGAGCCATCCTTCTCATTTCCACTAGGTATTTATGGGCGATGCTGTCATTATATGGACACCACACCAGGGAAGTGGCCTTCAACTTTTCCTTAAATTTATAAAATAAACAAATAATGGAAAAATGATGGGCTTGGAAAAAGTGCATTGCAAACAAAGGTACCACACACCCTCTACAAAGGTGCCCATGAATGAGACACTACAACCCCTTGTATGTCATGAACCACATGCCCATTGAGTCTTGACCCTAACTGCTTTACCCACTTTACATGGCTTAGAGAGGGATTTCTTGGAAACACTCCTTGACCTAGGGAAAGATTTACCCAATAGGACACCTCATCAACCCTCCCATATTCAAGCTTGAGAAGTCGCATAATGTCTTTGACCACTTAATTGTTTGACATAGTAATCTTTGATGCACATGATTATGTGGGTCATTTATTGATTGGATTCACTTATCATGATGTTATGACTTGAGATCCTTGGAGGGAGTGCTTATTTGTCTTTGCAGAACCTATTTGGTGGGAGATTTTGGAAGAACACGCCTAGCTTGGGCTTCCATGGGGCTTGAATCCCACATGTGGATGCCAAGGGACCGCATGCCATATGAGAGAGATCATAGTTTTAAGGCCTATAATATGACTTGGATGACATAACCTCCCACATGCCAAACATTTTTCCTAGGAGAGGAAAAACATCACCTTTAGAGGCATGATGTCACCTAAGGGGGTTAGGGTTTGGTGGTGAGGTTGACATGCATTGGCACACGGATGTTTTGAGGGGATTGAGGCTTTAACCATAAAAGAAGATATTTGGATGCTTAACATGTGTCTTTCGGAAGCCTCTCTACACTCCTCCATCACCAACGACCTTCTCCTAGTGCCAAAACATCCTCTAAAGGAGTGACATCTTTATAAAATAGGGTTTTTCTTTGTGTAAAAATGAAATTAAAGTGAGTTATTTAACATTACTTTGTAAAAGGGGAAATATTAGGGTTGTTGACCCATAGTATTGTGGTTTACCCTTAATTATGTGGAAAAACTATCTTGGTGACATTTTGTATAAATAAGAGATCATAAGATCTCATTTTAACATACCTCTCCATTGTGAGAGACTTTTGGACTGAAATTTTCGCTCTCTTTGGCTAGCTCTCTCTCTTGAGATTTTGTTTATGTACATTTCTTGGATTAATGGTTGATGTCCAAGTGATGTGCTATCCTTTGAAGGATTTTCTCTAGCTTTTATGGTGGTTTGTCTTATCTTTTTTCCTTGAATTGGTAAGGTTTCTACACTGTTGCTATCATTTATTTTTCAAGTCAAGGTTATTTGCTAGATCTAGGTGGGAATTATAAGGGAATACACCCCCACCTTAGTCTCCATCACTTTATGCTTACATTCTATTTGTTTAACAAGGGTTTTCTAAGATAATTATAAGGGCATACACCCTCTTAGCATAAACCCTAGCTAGAGATGCTTGCCTTGGGTAGTAAGAGGATTTACACACCTAAGGAGGTAGTACTTATAGTTCTTTATTTTCTTGACTCCATTAACCTATTTTTAAAGGAAATAGTCCTTTACTTATTGCATTGGAGATACAAAACAATTGCCTCAACAAATGTGAAAATTCAACTTTTGCAAGCTCTCTCTTTTGGGTAGCGATCTTGATGCCTTGGGGATTCTTCCTCCCTTACGGTGTCCCCTTTATCCCACATAATTTCTGTACTAACTTGTTTCCTACATCCATTAGGTTGCAAAAAAACCTAACCCTAACCACTAATATCTCACAAACTAACCCTAGAAATTCTCTCTCACTTCACTCACCTAACCTACCAATTAGGGCGTATCTTTTGGGATAATCATCTCTAACTTTTAGTGGCTGATTTATATGGTATTATCCATCATTTACTACAGCCATTAGGGATTCATACTACTGCATAAATCCACTTTATAACAACCTTCTTAATTTAGTCTCAAAGTGATTTATTTGATTCATGATTAATTGTTAGTTTCATTGATGACATTGTTAACTAGTCTTGTTATTTCCATGCTGATTTATATATATTTCTTTGTTGATATAAATTATTACTAATAACTATATTTAGGGACAAAAAACTAAGCTTTCTTGTCCAATTGATTATATTGCAACGTATGCTTGTTTCTCTTGTGTCTTGGGTAGGTATAATCATCTAACAAAGCACTATACTTTTTGGAAAACTATCCTTGATCTACAAGTCATCTTCCTTCCCCTCCTCTTCCACTTAGTTTTTTGAATTCTAGGGGCATTTACATTTTCCTTCCCATTCTCTTACCTTTTCCCCTAGGGTCTCTGGGATCGCCTCCCATAAGTGACCTTGGTCACCCCCAAGTGCGGGACCTACATCGAGGTGACATTGGGTGTAGTGTCCCATAGTTATAGCACTTGATTTTATGGTTGGGTCGGGATTTTCCCAACCTACAACTTGTGCGATAACATACCTATTATTCAATATCCCTTTGATATTGAGAAATACGCCTCTCAATATGTTATTGGAACGATTCTTAAACATGGAGGACACCCTATTTCATACCATTCAAAGACATTGTTTGATGGCAAACAAAGTTATAGGACTTATGATAAAGAGTTCTACAATCTAGTAAAAGCATTGAAACAATGGTGCCATTACATCCTAGGGAAAGAAAAAATCCTCCACACAAATCATCATCTGTTGATTTTCATCAATTCTTGGACTATGATATAGGAGACATGCCAATTAAAGTGGGCCACTTACATTAAATAGTTTCATTTGGTGATCAAATACAAGAAGGGCACGTCCAATCAGATGGATGATCTCCTGAGACAACCCCCTACGTAGGAACTTCAACTCTTGGTTGTGCGTTGTGCTACCTATGAGGCTTGGAAACCTCTCTATGCTTCTGATTCCTTCTTTGCAAAGATATGGGTTGTTGTTCAACATGCCACTGTGGTCATTGAAATGTCATTTATGGATTATACAATTAGAGATGCGTGGCTATACAACCTGTTATGTGTCCTAGCTTTTGAAGACCTTATTACTTTGATTAAAGATGCCCATGCTTCCTCATATGGTGGTCATTTTGGGTCTCTGAAAATAGTAAAGAAATTGCAATGATATTTCTTTTTGTCTTCTATGACTCATCAAGTTGAGCATTTCATTCATGCTTGTGCCTTGTGTAGTTAGCATAAACCTACCAATCACAAATTTGGTTCGTATCAACCCCTTCCTCTACCTTTCTTTCCTTGGGACTCTATTTCCATGGATTTCATTAGTGGTTTACCTATGACCTTATGAAAACATGATGCTATCTGGGTTATTGTTTTTCATTTCTCCAATATGGCTCTTTTTATCCCTTGTAATAAGACCACTATTGTTGCCCAAACCACATACTTGTTCTTTCATAATGTTTTTCCACACTTTGGCCTTCCTACTAGCATCATCTCTAATCGTGACACTTCCTTTCTCAACACCTTATGGAAAACATTGTGGGATTTAATAGGTTTTCAACTCAAACATTCTATTGTCTTCCATCCCCAAACAGATGGCCAAACCGAGGTAGTTAAGTACATTAGCCTTGTCCATGCTCTTTGCTTTAAATTTTCCAAAACCAAATAGTGGTACATAACCCTCCATGTCATTCAACATAGTTATAATAATGTTGTACATATTTCTACTGGGATCTCTCCTTTTGAGGCATGCTTTGGATACCAACCTTTATCCCCTTATGAAATTTTTCTCACCTTTCAACTTTCTGACACCCTGCACCGACAAAAATAACAAACATTCACCCTTTCATTTTTGTAGAATCTAGCACACACACATGCCCAAGTCTATAAAGAACCAAAGACAACCCAACAACACTACAAATCCCACCATGATGCTCACCATTCCCCTATGGTTTTTACTCCTGGTGATAAAGTCTAGTTTTACATGAAACACCAACATTTTAAATCCCAATGTCATCACAAATTGAAGCCTCTCCGATATTGCCTTTATATTTTTCTCCAACATATTAGGGGCAATGCTTATYGCCTTGAATTCCCACCCCAACTAGGAATTCATGATGTGGTGAATGTGAACAATATGAAACACTATGAACCCACATTGTTGGAAGATAATGTCACCATCTCTCATCCTGTCGAGTTAATCCTTGATTTCTATCCTCCCTTGCTACAAGACACCTTACTTGACACTCACCATACCACCACCCCTAATCAACAACATACCTCTTACTTTGTTGGGTGCATAGGTCAAAATCCTACTCAAGCTAAATGGTTTTCGAAAGTTACCATGCACAAGCATTTTCCTCATTTACTAACGAAAGTGGGGACACTTCCAAGCTTAAATAGGGAGGAATTGGGAAACCCAATGGACATCCACAAGAATCCCAAGGAATTCACAATCCCTCAACTAGCAAGATTATTGAAAGGATCACTCTCTTAGCTTACTGGAGGACAAGAATAGTTGAGCACAAGTCCCAAGGAAGTAGTTAATCAGATCTAACTAAATAGTTGTTAGAAGCTAGTTATAGCTTGACCCATTCAAGACATCATGTAAGAATAGACATATGTGTAAGCCTTCCCTCTATTCTAAATAAAGCGATGGCCATTTTTCTCTTAGCTTTATTATAGTATTCATGTTTTCATGTTTTAGTTAAATTATTGAGTGTTGTTATTGCATATCATTCAACAAAAACTAAACCTAGAAGTAGCAGTTTGGAACCAAGAAGGACATCCACCAAAAATTTAGATGATGGTGGAGATAAAGACTCTACAAAGAAAATAATGGAAAAATATCATACGATACACACTTCCATATAGAGAAAAAGAGAAAATCAAAAAGTGGGACAAGATGTACCTGAAATTGAAGAATTCCAAAAGCTGATGTAACATAAGAACCTAGCTAGTTAGAGCATATATTGATGGAAACTAGGGAAATTGTTGAGGATTTGGATTCCCAAGAGATATAAATATTTTAAGAAGAGTCTGTTACACTACACCACACAACCTACCACATGAATTCTAATAAACTTTTAATAGAAAAAGTAAATATCAAAAATAAGAAATTTGTTGAGAAATGGAAATCAGAAATAGATTTTCATGGGGTTCCATTGTCGAAAATCGTACAATTTCATGATGCAATCGGGGAAGCATTGAAGGGATCAATTTTTTACATTGAAAAATAAATTTTTTTTTTAAAGGAAAGAACAAAGGAATTAGAGAAATCTCTTATTCCAAAACCATTATTTGTCGAACAAATCACTACAATTTAGCCAATACTTACCCTTGAACATGTCCTAGAAAATAGTTCCAAATTAAAGGGTTGATCTAGTTTATTGATGGTTGTAAGGAAATATGTTTGGAGACTACATCCAGAAGAGAATAGAATTAATCCTTGAAATTTTGGAATTAGCATAGATCTTAACTAACTTCTCAACAATGATTTTTCACTTTAAGGAATATCCCCAAAAATACATAGAAAATGATGAAGGATTTTATAAAGAAGTAGTGGGAATGTTTGTAGTGAAGGTTTAAAGCTTGAGAGACACACAAAAAAGAGAAATAAACCTTCCCTCCAAATTTTGAATGAAACAAATTAATTCTTGTTGGATAAAGAGAATCAAATGCTTAAGAGAATATTGGTTGTATGAGTGTGATGTTGTTAAAATTAAGAGGGGTGACATATTCCTCAAACATGTTGATCTTATCAAAGAGTTTGATGGCTCAAATTTACTAATGGATACAATACTTATGTTAAAGGAACAACTATTAGAATAATTAGAAGCTTCAACAGTTGCATGGGATAATGAATTTAGTGACTCAGTTGAATTCTCCGAAGAAGAAATATAAAGGTGGCATGTCCGACATATAAATAGGAATGATAATATTGAGGACACGTTACACCAATAAAGCATTGATTTGAGAGAATTGAAGATTTTTTTTTTTCGAAACTAAGACCAAGCATGAAACAATGGTTGCTCCAATGAGGGAGTATATAGAACAATGGTTAACAAAGGCCTTAGTTAAGATAACCAATAAATATCAACAAGAAGCAGTTACAACAATTATGCCACCTCCAACACAACAACATAAATATACAAAAGACACTTCAACGAGAAAATGATGGTTCAAAATTTCCATCATAGTAAGTAGAGTAGTCACCTCGTTCTTTTCTTCACCATTTTTCTTCTTCAGTCAATTGTCAATTTTCCTTTTCTATTCCCAACAACCCATGAAACCTAAGGATGATCCCTGACTATTTTATTTTTTCCTCTAGGTGTCTCTTCATTTTTGGGTTTGTGGTAGCCCCATCCCAGTCCTCTTTGAAGGACAAACACAATTTATTTTTATTGTAACCCCACACATTATTTCTTATTTAATAAAGACATCTATTATTTTTTACGTTCTGAGAGAACTATTTCGAGACATAACATTATTGATCTCTCAAACTTTTAATTTTTAAGCATGGGATTTAAAGTTTGTGTCTATCAAAATCTTTATTGCATCTAATGAAATGATCATTTAGAGTTATCTACCATATGTGGTCCATACTTTCCCTTCCTTTGTTGAATATTGTGTCTTAATTTGATGAATATTGTGATGGAAATGCCATCATATGATAATGTATACTCTTTTGGTTTACAAATATTGTAACATAGTGTAAATATTTGATTTATGTTAGATACTTGGTCCTTCTTAGGTATCTTTGCATGTGAATATTTATTTCAAGAATAACACATGTTCCTCTCTTCATGGATTTTCAGTTCTTTCATGTTATTTAAAATAGAGGAGTATTGTTAGGTGAAAATATTGTCGTTTTAATTCCGTTGTAGTACTTTCCCAACTATTTAATTTGTCAATCTGAGTTTTGTAGGCTTACGAAGCACACACACTATATATGTAGGACTAAAGTAGAATTAATCTAATCGAAATTGCTGAAATGAAATTAATCTAGGAAATGAATACAACATGTGAAGAGTTGAATGACAAAAGACATATGTGAGCTCACACAATAAATCAATCTCAAATTATATTACAAAAATCACATGAAAAAGCATGAAAGA